>CM069150.1:5323612-5516112 GCA_035221665.1 Okamejei kenojei | reverse complement strand
ACACAAGTGGATAAACTAGTGAAGAAAGCATATGGTGTGTTTGCTTTCATTAGTTGGGGCGCTGAGTAAAAAATTCAGGAAATTATAGTGCTGCTACAAAAACCTCTGACCGTTCATATTTGGAATATTGCATGCACCTTTGATCACCCGATCACAGGCAAACTACGGAGGTTTTGAAGAGCATGTAGGAAAGTTTAGGAAGGAACTCTAGATGTTGGTTTCATTTGCAAACACAAAATGCTGGTGTAACTCAGCGGGACAGGCAGCATCTCTGGATAGAAGGAATGGGTGACGTTTCACATCCAGACCCGTCTGAAGAAGGGTCTCGACCAGAAACATCACCCATTCTTTCTATCCAGAGATGCTGCCAGTCCCGCCTAGTCATTCCGGCGTTTTCTGTCTATTGTAGGAAGGTTTGCCAGGATGTTGCCTGGATTAGAGTGTATTTGCTATAAAGAGAGAATTAACAAACTTGGATTGTTTTCTCTAAAGCATCCGAGGCTAAGGGGTGACCTGACAAAAAATTATAAAATTGTAAAAGGCATAGATAGGGTAAACAGTCAAAGTTTCCCAAAGTTTCCATTCAGTTAGATAGAGCTCTAGAGGCTAGTGGAGTCAAGCGGATATGGGGAGAAGGCAGGCACGGGTTAATGATAGGGGGAACGATCAGCCATGATTACAATGAATGGCTGTGCTGGCTTGAAGGGCTGAATGGCCTCCTCCTGCATTTATTTTCTATGTTTCTATGTTTCTACCATCGACTCCATCTACACTTCACGCCACCTCAGAAAAGAAGGCAACATAATCAAAGACTTGTCCTTCCCTAGACATTCCAAGATGGTGCCCAACCCAGACGACTATTTGCGTGCTAGCCACAGAAGAGGGTCTACAGACACATATCACAATCACTCCACACTCTTAAATCTCTATTCCTACAGCAACATTTCTGATCTACCTCCTTGGTGACCCTTGGACTATTCTTGATCGGACTTTGCCGGCTTTACCTTGCACTAAATGTTATTCCCTTATCATGTGTAAACGGCTCGATTTAATCAGGTGTAATCTTTCTGCTGACTGGATAGCACGCAATACAAACTTTTCACTGTACCTCAGTACACGTGACCATAAACCAAAGTGCAAATGTTCTCTCATCTGGCAGAAGGTACAGAAACTTGAAAGCGCACACCACCAGACGCAGGAACAACGTCTTCCTCTCTTTTATCTGGCTTATGAATGATCCTCCCATAAACTAGGGTATTACTGTCCTACTCACCTTCTTCCTCCCCATTGTGTTCAATGGACTTTGTTCATGGAACTGATGTGCTGAGAATTATATTCTGAACTATGTTACCCTTTGCTCTGTATATTGTACATGAGTTTAACTAGATTGTATTTATGGATGGTACACCTGGTCTGTTTGGGTAGCATGCAAAACAAAGCTTGACACATGACAACAATCAACCTAAACTTATAACCTTTTTCCCATGGTGGAAATATAAAATGTTGGAGGGGATAAAGTTAAGGTGAGAGGAGGAAGGTTTAAAGATTTACTGGGCATGTTTTGTGTTTTGTTTACACAAAGTTGAAGGTGCCTGAAATGCAGAAGTGGTGGAAGCAGATATGATAGCAATTTATCAGAGCCAATCAGACAGATACCTGAACTCGCAGTGAATGGAGGGATAGGGACTATGTGCAGGCAAATGGGCAGTTCAACTTGGCGGTCTAGTCAGCACAGAGATGGTGGGCCAAAGGGCCTGTTCTTGCACTATACTGTTATATACAGTGGCTTGCAAAAGTATTCATACCCCTTGAACATGGCCGTCCACCTAAACTGACAGGCCGGGCAAGGAGAGCATTGATCAGGGAAGCAGCCAAGAGGCCCATGGTAACTCTGGAGGAGCTGCAGAGATCTACAGCTCAGGTGGGAGATTCTGTCCACAGGACAACTATTAGTCGTGCACTCCACAAATCGGGTCTTTATGGAAGAGTGGCAAGAAGAAAGCCATTGTTTAAACAAAGCCATGAGAAGTTCTGTTTGCAGTTTGCCACAAGCCATGTGGGGGACACAGCAAACATGTGGAGGGAAGGTGCTCTGGTCTGATGAGACCAAAATTGAAGTTTTTGGCATAAATGCAAAACGCTATGTGTGGTGGAAAACTAACACTGCACATCACCCTGAACACACCATCCCCACTGTGAAACATGGTGGTGGCAGCATCATGCTGTGGGGATGCTTTTCTTCAGCAGGGACAGGGAAGCTGGTCAGAGTTGATGGGAAGATGGATGGAGCCAAATACAGGGAAATCTTGGAAGAAAACCTGTTAGAGTCTGCAAAAGACTTGAAACTGGGGCGGAGGTTCACCTTCCAGCAGGACAACAACCCTAAACATACAGCCAGAGCTACAATGGAATGGTTTAGATTAAAGCATATTCATGTGTTAGAATGGCCCAGTCAAAGTCCAGACCTAAATCCAATTGAGAGTACCCCACTGATGCCACCCTCTGCATAGTCGCGATGAGGGATTTCGTGCCCTCCGCTTCCACCCTCTATCACAAGGTCAACTGGTATGTTCTACGTTCTTATTCTTACTATTTCCAGTCATGGTGCGTTCTGTGATTCCACACCGCTGCTTTGAAGAATGTCGCGCATGCGTGTTGGCGGGGTCTTCACGAAATCCCTCACCGCAACTCCTCATAAAATAAAGATCAACCTTCGAACTTGGTAAATTCTCATTTAATCTTACTATTATTGACAGTAGAAATCCTTCTTTAGTGATTCATAGGTTAACAATAAAAGATTGATCCTGATAAGTTAGACATAAATAGCTGGAATAACTCAGCGTGAAAGGCTGAGACCCTTTTTTTAAAAGTTTAATTTAGAGATACAGTGCGGAAACAGATCCTTCGGCCCACCGAGTCCGCACCAACCAGCGATCCCAGCACGTTAACACTTTCCTACACAGACTAGGGACAATTTACAAGTAAACAAACCCAAGCTAATTAACCTACAACCCTATAAATCTTTGGAGTGTGGGAGGAAACCAAAGATCTTGGAGAAAACCCATGCGGTCATGGGGAGAATGTACAAACTCCGTACAGCCAGCAACCGTAGTTAAGATCAAACCCACATCTCTGGCACTGCAAGCGCTGTATGGCCCTGTCCCACGGTACGAGTTCATTCCAAGAGCTCTCCCGAGTTTAGAAAAAATCAAACTCGTGGTAAGCACGGAGAATGAACGTAGTGGGTACGTTGGAGTTCGGGGACATCACTTAGCGGATCCTAACACTAACGGCAGGTACTCGGGAAGACTCGCAAATGGCAGGTAAGCACGGGATGATTCTTGAAGACTTTTCAACACGTTGAAAAATGTCCACAAGAGCCCTGAGTACATAGGAACTGCAGATGATGGTTAAAACTAGTTCATGCAGTCTTAGAATAATGGGGAGGTCATTTAAGGCTGAGGTGAGAAAAAACTTTTTTACCCAGAGAATTGTGAATTTATGGAATTCCCTGCCACAGAGGGCAGTGGAGGCCAAATCACTGGATGGATTTAAGAGAGAGTTGGGTAGAGCTCTAGGGACTAGTGGAGTCAATGGATATGGGGAGAAGGCAGGCACGGGTTATTGATAGCGGACGATCAGCCATGATCACAATGAATGGCGGTGCTGATTCGAAGGGCCGAATGGCCTCCTCCTGCACCTATTTTCTATGTTTTCTATGTTTCTATGAATGAACTCGTACCGTGGGACAGGGCTTTAAGGCAGCAACTCTACTGCTGTGTCACCGTGCCACTATTCTTCAGATTGTTTGCAGATGACAGCAACATAGTGGACCAGATCTTGAACAATGACTAGATGGAGTACAGGCAGGAGATAAAGAACGTAGGAACATAGTGTATGGACAATAATCTCTCCCTCAACATAAGCAAAAGGAAAGGGTTGGTTACCAACATCACACACCAACCAGTATCACTGATGCTGAAGTGGAGATGGTTGAGACCTTCAAGTTCTAGGATGTAAATATCACTATGAATTTGCCCAGGTCCACAGCCAAGAAGGCACCTCAAAACCTCTATTTCCTCAGAAGGCTGAGGAAATTTGATATGCCTCTAACAACTCCTACCAACTTCTAATGCATCGTAGAAAGCATCCTTGCCATGTGCTTTAGAGTTTGGTTTTGAAGTGCCCAGCCCAAGACCACAAGGAATCGCAGAGTTGCGGACATAGCCCAGTGTATCACGCTAACCAGCTTCCTCCCCATCAACTCCATCCACGCTTCACGCTGGGTGTACGGTAGAGAGCATATCGACTGTTTGCATCGTGGCCTGGGTCAACAACTCAAATGCTCAGGAATGAAAGAGATTACACAAAGTGTGTGAAACACTGCCGACCCATCACAGGTACTGGCCTGTATACCAACGACGGCTCTGCCTCAAAACGGCAGCCAGCATCATCCAAAACACTGGACATGCTCTCATTTAATTCCTGCCCTCGGAACAGGGTGGCAGCGTGGCGCAGTGGTTAATTGGCTGCCTTACAGCGCCAGAGACTCGGTTCGATCCTGACTACGGCTGCTGTCTGTGTGGAGTTTCTACGTTCTCCCCGTGACCTACATGAGTTGTCTCCGGGAGCTCTGGTTTCCAAAGACATAGAGGTTTGTAGGCTAATTGGCTTGTTTAACATGTAAATTGTTTGTAGTGAGTGTAGGAGAGTGTTCGTGTGCAGGGAACGCTGGTCGGCGTGGAGTCGATGGGCCGAAGGGCCTATTTCCGCACTGTATCTCGAAACTAAACTGAACTAAACAAAATGTAAGAATCTGAAAACCGTAACCTCCAGATTCAGGAACAGCTTCTTCCCCACAATCCTCAGGCTCTTGAAAACTACGACATGTTAACTAAATTATGAAGTATCGTTGCACTAAGATAACACCTATTTGCGTTGATATTGGTTTATTAACATTGATTTTTTTTCTGTTTATGATATGTTATCTATGAGTATTGTGTTTACGGGCTTGTTATGCTGCTGTAAATAAGAATTTTATTGTTCTGTTATTGGTACATAGGGAAATTAAACACTCTTGCCCCTCTTGACTCACTCAACCAATATTGATCCAGTTCCATTTTAAAGGTATCAAGAGAAGTTACATTACCCCTTCCCCAATTGCCTTCACTACATATCTATAAACAAGAGTCTGAAGAAGGGTCTCGACCCAAAATGTCACCCATTCCTTCTCTCCAGAGATGCTGCCTGTCCCGCTGATTTACTCCAGCATTTTGTGTCTATCTTCGGTTTAAACCAGCATCTGCAGTTCCTTCCTGCAACACATTTAATTCCTCTGCTCTCTCTGATGTTGCTCATTACCCTTATAAAATACATATGTGTCTTTTGCAGTCATATAGAGTCATAGAGTGACACAGTGTGGAAACAGGCTGCTCGGCCCAACTTGCCCACACCAGTCAACATGCCTCAGCTACACTAGTCCCACCTGCCTACGTTTGGTCCATATGATTCCAAAGCTGTCCTATCCATGTACCTGTCCAACAGTTTCTTAAATGTTGGAATAGTCTGATCATCCAAACATTTAGTTTATTATTGCGACCTCTCTGTATTATACAGGTCTCTTTCAAAACTGCCAACAACAAGTTTTTAAGTGAAACCAAGCTGCTCGTGCTCCCCTTTGGATTTATCCAAAAGAAACCTTATCCAGTGAGTCCCACCCAGTGCAATTATTAGTTAGTATAGTTTATTGTCACGTGCCGAGGCGCAGCGAAACGCTTCTTTTGCGTACTAATCAGTCAGCGGATGGACAGTAAAGCCAGCAACGTCCGATCAAGAATAGTGCGAGGGTCACCAAAGATGTGGATAGTAGTACAGCACGGCTCTCTGCTTGTGGTAGGATGATCCAGTTGCTTGATAACTATGAGGAATGGAGATCATCTGTGCGAGACTCCTTAGTTTAGTTTAGTTTAGAGATACAGCGAGCAAACGAGCCCTTCGGCCTACTGAGTCCGCACTGACCAGCGATCTCCACATATTAACACTACCCCACACACACTAAGGACAATTTACACTTATTCCAAGCCAATTAACCTACAAAGCTGTACGTCTTTGGTGTGGGAGGAAACCGAAGACCTCGGAGAAAACCCATGCAGGGAACGGGGAGAACGTGCAAACTCCGTACAGACAGCACCTGTAGTCGGGATCGAACCCGGTTCTCTGGTGCTGCAAGCGCTGTAAGGCAGCAACTCTACCGCTGCGCCACCGTGCCACCATGGCAGCTCAAGGAATAATGGTAAGATATGAAGATTTGTCACGTTTAAACAGTTGCACAAATACAAGAGTGGCAGCATTGAGAGAGAAAGAGAGAGAAAGAAAACAAATAGGAGAAAAATAATTTGAAACTTCACTGAGATTTTGGCTTTTTATATATCGGAAGAAAAAACATATAACCAATCAGTGTAGATTTGTACATCAATAATTTAGAGCCATAGATACTTTGCTCTTTATTAGTACTGGCAATTAGTACTGGCAATTAGTGCTGGCATGGTGGTGCAGCAGGAGACCTACTGCATTACAGCGCCAGAGACCCGGGTTCGATCTTGAATACGGGTGCTTGTACGTGCGGAGTTCGTACATATTCCCCGTGACCTGCGTGGGTTTTTTCTAGATGCTTCGGTTTCCTCCCACGCTCCAAAGAGTACAGGTTTCTAGGCTAATTAGTATAAATTGGTATAAATATAAAATTGTCCCTGGTGTGTGTAAGATATTGTTAATGTGCCAGGATCGCTGGTCGACTCGGACTAGGTGGGCCAAAGAGCTTGTTTTCACACTGTATCTCTAAACTAAACTAATCTAAAGTACTCTCTGCCTTGCTACCCCCTCCCCTACTGAAATTAGTTTTCCATATTGAAGCTTCCTCTCCTGATGCCCATTACCATTAATCACGTTCAACTTTCCTCTGACTAACTTTGGAGCGTTTTGTCAAAGGTAAGTGGTCATCAACAATATGCCAACGTCTGCCGAAGATAGACACAAATAGCTGGAATAACTCAGCGGGACAGGCACCATCTCTGGAGAAACGGAATGGGTGATGTTTTGGGTCATGACCCTACTTCAGACATCTGCCAATCAGTTCTGATGCTGTCTAATGTCTAGAGTCATCGACCCTGACCTGCTCCACTCTTCATAGCTGAACACTGAATAAAACCAACATTTCAAAGTTGTTCAGCCGAAGGAGGTCAAAATCCCAAGGGAGATGGATAGTGAGGAGGAACGAAATGTGCTGTCCATATTCAGGGAGCCACAGCTCATATTAACTGGAAATCACGTCGCACCAACTGTTTGTGGAAACAGATGTCTTCTGTTAGCATGTTGTGCATCACTGCCTCGCCATCTGTACCTACTTCACATATAAGGGCAAATGAAAAATGACTCTTCTTTGCCCACTATTTGTTTTACTGGCATTAGAATTAATTACTTTAGGGTTAGCCTGTAAGGGTCTTGACCCAAAACATCACCCGTTTCTTCTCTCCAGAGATGCTTCCTGTCCCACTGTTACTCCAGCATTTAGTATCTATTTTCAGTTATACGTGCATACGGTGTCTCCGATGAGCCTGGACAGATGGCACCAGATGTGGGAATACCTCAGTTTCCAATGTGTGGCTGCATTCACTGATCAATTCACATTAACTCAGCCCTGCCAAATGATGTAAGTGTCACACGGTAGGGAAGCCACATAGGGTGTAAATGCCAATAGAAATTAACCGTTGGCAAAGATAGCATCCCCCATTTAAGGTCATAAGTGATTGGTGCAGAATTAGGCCATTCGGCCCATTAGGTCTGCTCTGGCATTCAATCATGGCTGGTCTATCTCTCCCTCCTAACCCATTCTCCTGCCTTCTCCCATAATCCCCTGACACCCGTACTAATCAAGAATTTATTTACCTCTGCCTTAAAAATATCCATTGACTTGGCCTTGGCAAAGAGTTCCACAGGTTGACCACCCTGGTGAACCATTGGCCACAGGTAGTGAGGAACACAATTAAATCATATAATGACGAGATGGAAACCAGGGATGTAATCGGCATTTACTCGAGACCCAGAGGAGATTATCAATGGCGCACTTCAGGCTACATTGTTGATTGGGAAAGCAATGCAAGATTGCATATCATTGCTATGTCAGTAGCCTGGTGTAGGCCTCGACATGCATTGGAAATACCCAAATCATTTTCTATTATGGAAACGCTGGAGGACATTCAGCTCATATGCAGGAGACTCTCCCAGCTATGAAGGGGATAATCTATTGGCCTTCCAGTGGAGGCTGACGGGTCCTGTTGTGGCAATGAGTCAAGAAAGAGCGTGTCTGAGCAGCCACGGCCATAGTTTGGGACCATCCGTTCTGGAGAATCACAGCTTTGGGGAGTGAGGAGATTTAGGAGCTGCTCAGGCTATGAAATGCATTGACCCTGCCAGAACAAATCCTCCTCCGGGTCTTGAGCTAAAACATTACCAATTCCTTTTCTCCAAAACTATGTCCTCTGGTTATTGATTCCCCAACCCTGGGTAAAAGACTGCCTCTGTGCATTTACCCTATCTATTCCACTCATGATTTTATACACCTCTGTAAGATCACCCATCAGCCTTTTGCACTCCAAGGAATAAATTCCCAATCTACACAACCTCTCTCTATAGCTCAGGCCCTCGTGTCCTGGCAACATCCTCGTAAATCTTCTCTGCACCCTTTCCAGTGTAATGACATCCTTTCTATTGTTGAGTGACAAAAATTAAACACAATACAATTGAACGCAAAATTACAACACAATTGAACAATCGACCATTCCCTCCACAGCGCCCTGGTTCACTCTACCTTTCCCGCTCAAATCAACCCCTCCCCAGGGACTTTCCCCTTCAACCGCAGGAATGTAACGTCTGTCCTCGACTCTGTCCAGGTACCCCGACAGTCCTTTCAGCTGGGGCAGAGATTCACTTGCACCTCCTTCAACCTCACCTACTATATCAGCTGTTCCAGGGCGATTTTTTCGCTGAACAGCTTCACTCAGTCCGCCTGGATCTTTCTGTCCTAGGCCTCCTCCAATGTCAAAGTGAGGCCAAACACAAATTGGAAGAACAGCAACTCATAATTCGCTTGGGCAGCTTACATCGCAGTGGTATGAATTTGACTTATCTAACTTCAAGTAACCCTTGCTTTCCCTCTCTCTCCATCCCCCCCGTCCCAGTTCTCCCACCAGTCAGACTGTCCTCGATTACATTCTATCTCTGTTTGCTTTGTTGTTTCCTTCTCCTAGCTAACAATGATCTATTCTACATTTTCCGTGATGTCCATCCCCTTTGTCTCGTTTTCGCACCTAACACTTCCTTATCTCTATATCTCCCACTCCCCTGACTCAGTCGGAAGAAGGGTCTCGACCTGAAATGTCAAACATTCATTCTGTCCAGAGATGCTGTCTGACCCACTGAGTTACTCCACCTTTTTGTGTCTATCCTCTATAGATAATCCTATCTTTTCCGTCAAATTTCAAATCATCATTGGGTGGAGCCGCGAGCAGCAGCCTCACCAGCAGTTTGTCCGTCCTTTCACTCTTTTTGTTATTTTTAGTCTGTCTTAAAGTATGTTTTTGGAGGTCTCTTAATCTTTTTTATGTGGGGGAGGTGGCGGGGTGGGAAGAGGGGAAACTGTTTCACAGTCACTTCCTGGTCGAGGATGCGTCTTTCTCCGAGTCGCATCTTCGCCCCTCCCCCCCTCCCTCGCGGCCTACCATCTGGATTGGCGCGGCCTTTACTACCGGAGACTGGCCAGAGCTTCAGCAGCGGGCGCAGCACTGGATTTCATCGCGGAGCGGGACGATGCCTTACCAGAGATTGCCGTGTTGGAGCTCTGGAGTGTTGGGCCTGCTGTTTTAACATGGTGGAGCTGTGGTTTGCGGAACTTCCAGCCACGGGCATCGCTGACTTTAACATCGCGGAGTCCTGGATCTTTAGCTGAGGGTCGCCAGTGTTGAATCTCCGCCCAGCTCGGCCTGCGGGCTTCAGAAGCCGCGGTCTCTGGTAGGAAGTGGCCGATTCGGAAACTCTAAGCCGCTGAGTGTGTTTTACCATTCCGACGCTGGAGCTCCGATCATCCCTGAACACGGGGCTGCCGTAGCGGCGACTGCGGAGGGCTCAAGGCCCCGACCACGGGTGAACAAAGAGGAAGGTGACTGAACTTTATTGCCTTCCCTCACAGTGGGCAACGTTGATTCCGCTGTGTGGGGATGTTTCATGTTAAATTCTATTGTGCATTGTGTTCTTTTTATTCGCGTGGCTGTATGGTAACTCGTATCGCACTGCACCAATTGGTGCATGTGACAATAAATGTAACTTGAACGTAAACTGCAACAAGATTCACCACCGGATACGGATTCCCCTCTCCTCCCCGCTCAACATTTCCCTTCACAACCGGAGCAAAGTGTGGAGTCATGCATTTTGGTGGCAGGAATAAAGGTGTATTTTCTAATGGTATAATTTTATGGTTAATAGCTTTTATATGTTTATAATTTATTTTAAAAAAAACAGAAAGCAGTGGTGCACAAATGAAGTGTATCTTTAAAAATGGAGCGAACTTGGTGTAGATGTATCAACCTCTGCCCTTGATTGGGAGCTGACTACCTTCAATAAATGATGATAGACACAAGAAGCTGGATTAACTCAGCACCTCTGGAGAAAAGGAACAGCTGACGTTTCTGAGAACCTTCCTATATATTTTGTAGGTTCTGCAGTTCCTTCATACACATTTGGTCTGAACAAGCATCTGCAGTTCCTTCCTCTTCTATCAATGATGTTTTGTTCACAGTTCATCTTGTGCTGTTTGCCTTCATAAACAATGTTCCACCGACACTGTAGACTCTGTGGCATATTTTTGTTCCACAGTCAGACAATGTGTTTTATCTCAAAACACATACGTTTATGATACGATAGAACTTTATTTCTCCCAGGAGAGAAATTGATCTGCCAACATTCATAAAACACAATTTACATGAAACATGAAGTTAAAGTGACCAGTGGAAAGGATTGGGGATGTGTAAAGATTGTGGAGGGGGAGGGAGGAGAGTCAGTCTGTGTCTACCCACAGCAGAAAGGGGGGGAGTTGGACAGTTTGATAGCCACAGGGATGAAGGATCTCCTGTGGTGTTCTGTGCTGTATCTTGGTGGAACCAGTCTGTTGCTGAAGGTGCTCCTCAGGTTGACCAGTGTTTCATGGAGGGGGTGAGCTGTATTGTCCAAGATGCTCCGCAGTTTGAGGAACATCCTCCCTTGAATGCAACTCTGCCCCCAGGATGGAGCCAGCCTTCCTGATGAGCTTCCTATTGCCGTCCGCAGCCTTCACCCTGCTGCCCCAGCACACGGCAGCGAAGAAGATGGCACTGTCTACCACCGATTGGTAGAACATCTGCAGCATCTTACAGCACACGTTGAAGGAGCGGAGGCATCTCAAAAAGTACAGCCGGCTCTTCCCTTCTTGTTCAGGGCATTAGCGTTCCTGGACCAGTCCAGTTTTACTGAAGTTTACAGTTTACAGAAGTTACTAAACTTTACCAACCTTGTCCTGATTACCGTATCAATCAAAGCCTGCCTCGAGACACCAAATTAAATTAGAGACATTTGGCAAAGAGGTGAGGCCATTAATGTGGAACAGCATCAAATTCACAGAGGCTCAAGCTGATGATGAGGTGCATTAAGCAGCGATAAATAGTGATGGTGTTGGTGAAGCACTGAGCTGGAATCTTGGAGATTGAAATAACTCCCATTGAATATAGGAGTAGGGAAGTAATGTTAAAATTGTACAAGGCATTGGTAAGACCAATTCTGGAGTATGGTGTACAATTTTGGTCGCCCAGTTATAGGAAGGATGTCAACAAAATAGAGAGAGTACAGAGGAGATTTACTAGAATGTTGCCAGGGTTCCAGCAACTATGTTACAGAGAAAGGTTGAACAAGTTAGGTCTTTATTCTTTGGAGCGCAGAAGGTTAAGGAGGGACTTGATTGAGGTCTTTAAAATGATGAAAGGGATAGACAGAGTTGACGTGGATACGTTTTTCCCATTGAGGTAGGGAAGATTCAAACATGAGGGCATGACATGAGAATTAAGGGACAGAGGTTTCGGGGTAACGTGAGGGGGAACTTCTTTACTCAGAGGGTGGTGGCTGTGTGGAATCAGCTTCCAGCAGAAGTGGTGGAGGCAGGATCGATTTTAACATTTAAGAGTAAAGTGGATAGGTATATGGACGTGAAGGGAAATGGAGGGGTATGGTCTGAGTGCAGGTAGATGGGACTAGGGGAAAACAAATGGTCGGCACGGACTGGAAGGGCCGAGAGGGCCTGTTTCTGTGCTGTAATTGTTATATGGTTATATGGTTTATATGGTTAACTGCAGAGTGGGAATGTATAGAGGTGGATGAGCAGGTAGGGTTGTACATTTGGAGCTTAAACAGAACAAGGAAGACATTTGCAATGGTTTTTATTGTCACGTGAGATTCTTTTGCACAACCCACAAACGCACACTGGCCATATTTTGGTGCTGTGTACAAGGATAAAGTCCAACGTCGGGTCCACATGCTGGATGTACTGGGGCGCTCCCGATCCAGGTAAGCCCCAGGCTGCTGCAGGGCCCATGAGCCAACCGTCCGCCCTCTCCTCACCCGACCGTCCGCCCCTGTGTCCCAGGGACGCCTCCTGCAGCCGACCCTGGAGGCGCTCGAGGCAATTCCCTGGTCGCTCTCCCACCGGCTCGCTCCTTGCATCTGTCGCCCTCCATCGGCTCGGTCCCACTCAACTCTCCGGTCTTCGGGGCTTCTCAGCTTCCCGCCGCAGGCAGTGGTCCGCCGAGCCCTTCAACAGAGCGGCAAAGCAGGCCTTGCGCCTCACGTGGATCTTTGTTCTCGGCAGCTGCCGGGAAGGAAGATGGGTCAACTGAAGGATTAGACTCTAGCGGACAGAATTGCTGGAGAAACTCAGCAGGTACGGCAGCATCTATGGAGCGAAGGAAATAGGCAACGTTTCGGGCCGAAACTCTTCTTCAGACTCAAGCAGCCGAGTTACCTCGAAACATTTGTTTCACAGCGTCACAGAAAATGTACATGCAAAGCCGATAGGAGACCACATCCTATTACTTCTGTGAGGAATATCTTACAAAGCCTTGAAAACAATCACCTTTAGGATACACCATCTGCTTTTCCTTCTTGTCAAGTCCCTGCAGTGTAATCCGATACACAGCACCACAATATTCATTCTGCACTAAGCATTTGCCTTCATCTTACCTGGGGTGATTCAGGTGGCACCTGCTAATGTGCTGCAGATTTCTGGTCTAATGGTGCCAACCACTGCCTGCGACAGATATTTATCAGTAGATACTTCTCCAAATTGCGAGTATTGTCAATGTTACTGTTTTTTCTCTCTAACCCTTGCTATGCCGATATTCGGACAAAATTGTGCTGTCTTGCAATCAGTTCCTCACGTAACGTGCATGCTTTTACCTCGGAGTATTGCCCAATCTTTCATGGATTGTGAAGAAGGCAGTTTTTATCTCACCCAGACAGGTTGCTCATTCAATCACTCGCAGGCAGAATCTAACATAAAATGCAATAATACAGATTTAGATTTTGAGGTTTATTACTGACTCTAGTGTAGCTTAGTTTAGAGATAAGCGCAGAAACATGTCCTACAGCCCACCGAGTGTGTGCTGACCTGCGATCCCACTAACATTAACACTATCCCACACACACTAGGGACAATTCACAATTTTACCAAACCTAATTAACCTACAAACCTGTACGTCTTTGAAGTGTTACAAGCGATATTTTTTTTTAAATCACATCGATTTGGTAGACTACTTCAAGAGAGAATACCTGTTGCATTTTTATATTTTCATCGGTCAAGAAAAGCAAGATACAGTGAATAAAGAGCAATAATCCAATTATTCTGTACTGATGTAGAAAGGCTGGCACGGTGGTGCAACAGTGCTAGCAGCGCCAGAGACCCGGGTTCGATCCTGACTGCGGGCGCTGTCTGCACAGAGTTTGTACGTTCTCCCCCTGACCACGTGGTTTTTCTCCGAGATCTTCGGTTTCCTCCCGCTCTCCTCCAAAGATGCACAGGTTTGTACGATAATTGGCTTGGTATAAATGTAAATTGTCCCCAGTATGTGTAGGGTTGTGTGAATGTGCAGGGATCGCTGGTCAGTGCGGACTCGGTGGGCCGAAGGGCCTGTTTCTCTAAATTAAACTAAACTAAACTAGACCAAACTATCACAAAGGTTGTGGAATGTTCATCTCTAAAGGGTGACCCGATGCCGTTGCTATTCTATAATTAGACAAACCAGCAGACAGTTCTCGTTTGATAGTCATGTGTTCATTCCTGGACAATGTACCTCAGGAAGAATGTGCCACTAATACAGAGGAAGCACTTTAAGCAAAATGACACCAAAGTGAATGAATGGTTAAATTATTTACAGCCTCTGAAATATTAAAGCTTTTTCAAGAGGGAAGGTGGGTTTCAATTTGTTGCCGTGTTTTGATAGAGCAAATGGAAACAAATATATTTCTGGCTGTCATTTCAGTGATAAGTGGGTATCAATTTAGATGCTAGTACTGGTTGTCAGGTGAGGTTAGAAGCATGTTTTTCTCATGGGCCGCGGATCGGGGGGGGGGGGGGGGGGGGGGGGTGGGGGGGTCTGCAGCCCATCCACTTTTTTGGCGAGACATGCTTCATAACCCGGAATTATCCGGCCCGCAGGCGTATTTTTCTGAGGACATCCGCCATCCAGAATCTCAGAACAAGCACACAGTGAGCGCGGCAAAACCATGACTAACCGTGGAGGAAACCGAGTGCCCCCCCCCCCCCCAAAACCCAACCTCCCCTCTGGTCAACGGCCGCTCAATCACAGCGCCGTTCACAGTTGAGATATGGGGCAGTGAACGAAGTGTTGTGATCATCCACAGGTTAGTTGGCTTGGTATGAATGTAAATTGTCCCTAGTGTGTGTAGGATCGGGTTAATGTGCGGTGTTCGCTGGTCGCTGCAGACCTGGTGGGCAAAAGGGCCTGTTTCCGCGCTGTATCTCCAAACTAAACTAAACAATAATCCAGGACACTGTAAATTGAAACCCCAAAGTGGAAAGAAACTATGAAACGTCTTAAAAAACAACTGGATCGTTGAGTCCGAAACAGCGTCTCGACCCGAAACGCCGCCTATTTCCTTCGCTCCATAGACGCTGCCGCACCCGCTGAGTTTCTCCAGCATTTTTGTCTACCTTCGATTTTCCAGTATCTGCAGTTCCTTCTTAAACACTGTATCATTGTTGTTCTCTAGGTAAGAAACCTTTCTATACTCATTAAGCCCGGCATATCTGTGCTTCAGTTCACCACAAACTAATCGTTTTTTAACTGCGCCACTGATGTGATCTATAAACCAATTGGTTATGTAAAATTCCCTTGCAGAAAGGTGGTCAAGAATGAACTCTTTAAGATGTCCGTGGGTGAACAATGCTTTCTAACCTTGCTGGTAGGACACATACCAGTGAACAAGCAACATCAAAATGGAGGCACAAGAGACTGGAGATGCTGGAATACTTAAAGCAAAACCCGACTGCTGGAGGAACTCAGGTAGTATCTGAAGACGAAATCCCTCCACAAATGCTGCCTGACTCATTAAGTTCATTTAGAAATGTGTTTCTTACATCAAAATATCACACCTGGAGTATTGTGTGCAGTTTTGGTCCCCGAAATTTGAGGAAGGAGATTCTTGCTATTGAGGGAGTACAGCATAGGTTTACAAGGTTAATTCCCAGGATGGCGGGACTCTCATATGCTGAGAGAATGAAGCAGCTGGGCTTGTACACTCTGGAGTTTAGAAAGGATGAGAGGGGGATCTCATTGAAACATATAAGATTGTTAATGGTTTGAATACGCTAGAGGCAGGAAACATGTTCCCGATGTTGGGGGAGTCCAGAACAAGGGGCCACAGTTTAAGAATAAGGAGTAAGCCATTTAGAACGGAGACGAGGAAACACTTTTTCTCACAGAGAGTGGTGAGTCTGTGGAAATCTCTGCCTCAGAGGGCGGTGGAGGCAGGTTCTCTGGATGCTTTCAAGAGAGAGCTAGATAGGGCTCTTAAAAATAGCGGAGTCAGGGAATATGGGGAGAAGGTTGGAACGGGGCACTGATTGGGGATGATCAGCCATGATCACATTGAATGGCGGCGCTGGCTCGAAGGGCCAAATGGCCTACTCCTGCACCTAGTGTCTATTATCGATTAGTCGGCACGGACTGGAAGGGCCGAGAGGGCCTGTTTCCGTGCTGTAATTGTTATATGGTTATCAAAAATAGAGGTTGGCCATTTTCAATTGTCCATTTCCAGATGTTCCTTTTACTACCACTGGCCTTCAGTGTTTCTGGAAGCCATGGCCTGGACGTTGCTGGTAGTTACAGACAACTGCCTAAAATATGTCTTTTGCACCACAGCAAATAATTCTGCTATGTCTTAATTAACCTACAACCTGTAGGCACAGCGGTAGAGTTGCTGCATTATATCAATGCTGACCCAGATTTGATCCCGATTACGGGTGCTGCCTGTACGGAGTTTGTCCGTTCTCCCCGTGCCGTGCTTGGGTTTTCTCTGGGATCTCCGGTTTCCTCCCACACTCCAAAGACGCACAGGTTTGTAGGTTAATGGGCTTGGTGCATGTAAAAATTGTCCCTGCTGGGTGGAGGATAGTGTTAGTGTGCGGGGATCGCTGGTCGGCGCGGACCCGGTGGGCCGAAGGGCCTGTTTCCGCGTTCAGTATCTCTAAACTAAACTGACCAAAAAAAATTAAGCTGAAGAATGGTTCATGAGCAGCAAGAAATGAAATTCCAAACCGTCATTACGTTTCAGTCCAGAAGTGCCTGCTGGTATTGCAATTGCAGAGGAACTACAGTCTGTTTACATTAGAATGAAGACGCCGGAACATTTTGGATACCTTCACTGTGCTTATTTCCAACAAATGTTATCTTGGTAAGTAGTTGCTGTTAGACAGCCTTTGTTATGCCCCACAATCCCAGAGAAAGAAACTACCTGATTTAGCACTTAGCTGCATATGTGCAATCATTGCAAGTTACTGTTCAATATGAGAGGTCACTATTACTTACACCATAGCATGTGTCCCACTGTGATACAGTAGTTATAGAGTCATACATTATGGAAACATGTCATTGGTCCCACCATGTCCACAGTGACCAGTTGGCACCCATCCATATTAACCCTTTCTTCATAAGATTATATGTGATAGGAGTAGCATTAGGCCATTCGGCCCTTCAACTCTACTCTGCCATTCAATCATGGCTGATCTATCTCCTTCTTAACCCCGTTCTCCTGCTTTCTCCCCATAGCCTCTGACACCTTCACTAATTAAGCATCTATCTATCTCTACCTTAAATATATCATCTGACTTTTCCTCCACAGCCTTCTGTGGCAAAGAATTCCACAGATTCACCCCCCTCTGACTAAAGAAATTCCTCCTCATCTCCTTCAAAAGAATGTTCTTTCATTCTCAGGCTATGGCCTCTAGACCTAGACTCTCCCACTAGTGGAGGCATCCTCTCCACATTCACTCTATCCAAGCCTTTCACTATTCTGTACGCTTCAATGAGATCCCCCTCTCATTCTTCGAAACTCCAGCGAGTACAGGCCCAGTGGTACAGGTCAAACGTTCATCATAGGTTAACCCACTCATTCCTGGGATCATTCTTGTAAACCTCCTCTGGACCCTCTCCAGAGCCAGCACATCCTTCATCAGATATGGTCCCCAAAATTGATCACAATATTCGAAAAGTTGCCCGACCAGCTCCTCACAGAGCCTCAGCATTACATCTCAGTGTTTGCATATCTTGCCCCATGGTTTTCTATCGTGAGGTGATTCAAGTGCTCATCTAGATACTCCGTATCTGGTGCCACTGTATCTGCCTCCATCTCTATCTTTAACAGTGTATTCCAGGTATTCACCTCACGTTGTCCCCCCCTCAGATCCACTCTAAATCTCTTGCCCCTTTACCTTAAATCAATGTCATGATAAAATCTACTTTATCTCCTTTTGAAATTGAGAGAAGCATCCTCAAGACTGCCTAATCTATACCACTCCTAGTTGTATATATACCTAAATGTACCTCAATCATGTGTCCTTAATTGCAGGAGAAACAGATGGAGGAAATAGGAGAATTGCATAGGGCCAGGGTGGGAAGAATTGTCAAGATACCTGTGGCAAGATGCAGACTTACAGTGGATTTTAATGGGGGAGAGGAGGGGTGGGAGGGTGTGGGGGGGGGGGGGGGGGGGGGAGAGGAGAGGGGGAGGGGAGAATGTTCCAGCATGTTCTGCTTTTATTGTGGTTTTGAAGACACTACTTATGAGAACTGTGAAGTTGTTTTCCTTTGTTTCCAACAAACAATGTAATGTGGAGAGAACAAGAAAAATGAGGCATATATCATATTTGAAAACTGGGGCTGATTACAATGATTACAACAGAATCACTCATGAAACGTTTTAGTTAGTTTAAAGATACAGCGTGGAAACAGGCCCTTCGGCCCACCGTGTCCATGCTGATCAGCGATCCCCGCACGTTATCCTACACACACTAGGAACAATTTACAATTTTAACAAGCCAAGTAACCTACAAACCTAAGGTAGACACAAAATGCTGGATTAACTCAGCGGGTAATGCAGCATCTCTGGAGAGAAGGAATGGGCGACATTTCGGGTCGAGACCCTTCTTCAGACCTTCGATATTAACCAGGGATCTGCAGTTCTTTCTAATGCCCCTGTCCCACTTAGGAAACCCGAACGGAAACCTCTGGAGACTTTGCGTCCCACCCAAGGTTTCCGTGCGGTTCCCGGCGGTTTTTGTCCTCCGGCAACCACCTTCAACTAGCATCGCAACCGGCTTCGACTAACAAATTACCGATTTTTAAAATGGAAACCACTTTCGACCATTAGGGAGACTGGCAAAAACCTCCGGAACCTCCGGGAACCGCACGGAAACCTTGGGTGGGGCGCAAAGTCTCCAGATCTTTCCGTTCAGGTTTCCTAAGTGGGACATGGGGCATGAGTCTTTGGAATGTGGGGGGGAACTGATCTCAGAGAAAGCCCACACAGGTCTCAGGTACAACGTACGGACAGTACCCGTAGTCCGGATTGAACCTGGATCTCTGGCGCTGTTACGCTCTACCCCTGCGCCAACGTGCCACCTGCGTTTTGCAGTCCAACTAGTATTTTGCACTGATTTACATAGATCCCAGCCATAAGGTCATAAGGAAAAGGAGTAGAATTAGTCCATTCGGCCCAACAAGTCTACTCCGCCATTCAATCATGGCTGGTCTATCTCTCCCTCCTAACACCATTCTCCTGCTTTCTCCCCATAACCTCTGACACCTGTACTCATCAAGAATCTATCTAACTATCTCTGCCTTAAAAAAATATCCACTGACTTGGCCTCCACAGCCTTCTGTGGCAAAGAATTCCACAGATTCACCATTGTATGGTGAAAATATTAAAAAATGTTTGAGTCACTTATTAATGATACCAAGAAGAATGCTGACACATCTCATATCGCAACACCAGACAATTTCATTTTTTAAAATGTGTGGATAATTAATTTTAAAGAAAATCCGACAGACTTCAATGGCCATCACACTAGCATGGTCATTGAATGATGATAACTTCACCGAACGATTAATGACTGTGATGTAATCGATGCACATTTAATGAACAGTTAATTACCAGGATATAAGAGTATTTATTAGCAGCCACTAAATGTTGGAACATTTGATTACTTCTCTAATTGCTTCTAGATTGCGATTGTTATTCGAGGGGGGACCTCATTGAAACTTACCGAATAGTGAAGGGCCGGGATAGAGTGGATGTGGAGAGGATGTTTCCACTCCTGGGAGAGTCATGGACCAAAGGTCATAGCCTCACAATTAAAGGATGTTTAGGAAGGAAGGAGGAATTTCTTTAGTCAGAGGGTGGTGAATCTGTGGACTTTTTGTTACAGGAGGCTGTGGAAGCCAAGTCAATGGATATTTTTAAGGCAGAGGTGGATAGATTCTTGATTGGTACTGGTATCAGGGGTTATTGGGAGAAGCAAGAGAAATGGGCTTGCAGGATGAGATGATCAGCCATGATTGATTGGCAGAGTAGACTTGATGGGCCAAGTGGCCTAATTCTGCTATCACCTATGGTCGACCAGAAATGTCACACATTCCTTCTCTCCAGAGATGCTGCCTGTCCCGCTGAGTTACTCCAGCTTTTTGTGTCTATCTTTGGCTTAAACCAGCATCTGCAGTTCCTTTTTACACCTATGACCCTGTGAACTCTTTTGCCGGTGGCTTCAGTTTTCCGAGCGTCTGTTTATTGTTATATTTCACAGTGAAAATAAAGTGCCGTCTTGCCCACTACCCACCCAACCGCACCATCCATAGAACAAGTCTACCGATCCCACACTGACCTCATCAGCCACCTTTGAACCCTCAGAACAGTAGAAGCAAATCACCCTCAATCCCAAGGACTGCCAAAGAGCAAGAAGGATATTTCACTCATCCTCCTTTCTTTCTTAATCCTGCAACCTTATCAGGGATTAGATTGGTATATTGCCACATACACCACGGTGTAACTGTTTTGTTTAGTTTAGTTTAACTTTGTTTATTGTTATGTGTACTGAGGTACAATAAAATGGCCCAGAACTGAGAAAAATTAGAAACCGTAGATGATTTAAGATGAAGAAAATGTGTAGAGGTGAAGAGAATAAATGGGGTGTGTTGAGGAATATAGACTTACACAGACAGTGGACAAGAGAGAGGGGTGAACATTTGTAATTCCTTCTGATGCGTCTCAGCAGATGCAAGTTGAAGACAATGGATAGGTTTGGGCAGCGATGGGCAGCGATATGATAGATGTTCGCTGTCCAGGACCAAAATTGCTAAGCTCTGGTTTTAAGCACAGTAACAAAAAAATACCGCAAAAGTTCCAAAGTGGTTTTGCAAACCTCAATCATTACAAAACAAACCTAAAAGACTGTCAGAACAGCAAATGTTGCCCATCCACTTGCAAAACCATGAGAAACAATACTATCCATGTAGACCTGGTTAAGCCTAACGCAACCGCACTAACAAAGCAGCAGATGTACAACATCAGTTTCAATGTAGTTTATTGTCACGTATACAGATGTGCACCAGTGTGCTAACCAGCCAGTGGAAAGACAATCACATACTGGTGACTTGAGAAGACAAATATAGAGAAGGTATAATAATTAGAAGGCAGTAGGAGTTGGCAGGAGTGAATTAAAAATCAACTCTGGTTCCAGACCGAGAAAATAATCGTGGCTTTTAAACAGGGAGGTCTGGAGGATTAGGTGCTGTTGCCAGAGCATTGTTTTAACAATCAACGCAAAAAGCTGGAGACACTCAGTGGGTCAAATAGCATCTCTGGAGAAAAGGAATAGGTGATGTTTTGGGTCGAGACCCTTTTTCAGACTGAGAGTCAGGGGAAAGGGAAATGAGAGATTTTGACGGCGTTTAATAGTGTTTAAGAAGGAACTGCAGATGCTGGAAAATCGAAAGTAGACAAAAGTGCTGGAGAAACTCAGCAAGTGCGCAGCATCTATGGAGCAAATGAAATAGACAACGTTTCAGGCCAAAACCCTTCTTCAGACTGATGTAGGGTGGAGGGAGGGGGGGGGGGAGAAAGGAGAAAGGAAGAGGTGGAGCCCGAGGGCTGAGGGAGAGCTGAGAAGGGGAGGAGACAGCAAGGGCTACGGGAATTGGAGAAGTCAATGTTGATGCCGCTAGGGTGCAGACTGCCCAAGCGGAATATGAGGCGCTGCTCCTCCAATTTCCGGTGGTGCTCACGCTGGCCATGGAGGAGGCCCAGGGACAGAGAGGTCGGATTCGGAATAGGAGAGGGAGTTGAAGAGCTGAGCCACGCACTTGTGAATGAAACATATGCAAAAAAGTAACAATTATCAAGAAAACATTTCATATTGCTAGCACTATTAGCAATGAATGCTTGAATCATTAAAGTATGGAACTTTAAATAATTAAATAATTTATGCATCGGACTTTGAATCAGGTAAATGGAATTAATTACGATAGGTATTTGATTGTCAGCATGGATAAGTTGTGCCAAAGCACCTGGTTTTTGTGCTATCTGGCTATAATATAAAACAGCCAGATGTAAGATGAGCGAATATCTTCTCATGCTGGAATGATCCAGAATGCAAAACAATGATGGAAGCAGATTTAATGACAGTTTGTCAAAGAGAATTGGATGAATGTATAAAGAGGGTGTGTAGAGCTAAGAGAATTAGAGGGCGTGAGACTAATTGTATAGCTCTTTTATAGAACAAGCATACCATCTCTGTGTAATCTCTGTGCTGCTTTAGCTTGTCCAAACCATTTTCAATGATGATAATGGCAGAATCGCAAGAAGCAGATGGTGAATTAACTATGGGCCTGTGCATAAATCTTGCCCAATCAACTCGATTGCTTTGGCATAGAATGGACACCTGGTCTGGATCGTCTGCTATTGTTGGAAATCAATTTCCATTGCAAGGCTGCCAAGAGCAGTTGAGGCCCAGCCCACCTAGAACGAGCGAGATGTGAATGGAAAGGAGCCTCGTGCTTTGAGAATGTTCCCCTCAGTTCATGCCATTCTGCAAACTTGCATTTAGGCACATTTAAACCACCCGCATTTGTCTATGTTTATGGTAGACATTTGCCCTTGATAGCAAGTGGAAGACACCCACATGCTGCAGCCAAGTTATTTTCTCTGCTTCTGTACATCCAAAGCAAACTACATGGCAAACTCTTTATACCGCTCACTCCCCTGACATCAGTCTGAAGAAGGGTCTCGACCCAAAACATCACCCATTCCTGCTCTCCAGAGATGCTGCCTATCCTGCTGAGTTACTCCAGCATTTTGTGTCTATCTTCGATTCAAACCCGCATCTGCAGTTCTTTCCTACACATAAACACTTGGAGGAAATGTGTGTTCCAGGGAGAATCATTTGTCACTGTCTTGCCAGTCCTGCCCAGATGGTGATGTGGAGTTCCTGGGCTCAGCTGCCCCTCAAAATGAATATAATACTCATCTTCCTTGTTGGAATTTCCATCAAATCCATTAAAAAAAGATCCCCTTCCATTGTTGAATGATTCCTTCAAATCCCTCTGAGCAAATTTGTTTAGTTTAGTTTAGTTATAGAGTCATAGAATGATACAGTGTAGAAACAGGCCCTTTGGCCCAACACACCCACACTGGCCAACAATGTTCCAGCTACCCTAGTCCCACTTGGGTAGCTGTGTTTGGTCCTGCAATGTCCTTGGATAAATCTGATCAGAATCCAGAGATTTGTCTACCTTCAAACACGACAGTACCTTCAGTACTTCTTCGATGGTAACCCTGACTGCTCTCAAGACACTTCCAGTGACTGCTCCAATTTCTTCCCTCTTTCTCCTTGGGAAATACAGAGGAGAAATACTCATTTAGGGCCATGTCCATCTCCTGTTGCTCCACACGATGGTGACCACTTTGATTCCCGAGAGGTCACACTGTCTCTCTAGTTACCCTCTTCCCCCTTATGTATTTATAAAAAAATTTGGGATTGTCCTTAATGCTACCCTCCAGAGCTGTCTCTTGGCCCATTTTTGCCCTTCTGATTTCCTTTTTTAGTTTACTCCATAGTTCCCGAAACTCAAGGGATGCACTTGATCCCAGCTGCCTACCTGTCCCAGAATCCCGAGATACAGCGTGCAGGCCCTTCGGCTCTCCGACCAGTGTTTCTCAGTGGCTAGGAGGAAACCGAAGATCTCGGATGTAAAGGCAAGCCCTGTCTGGAGCCGCTCTAAACATGCACGCAAGGTGGACTCTGCATTGAACACTGCCTGCAGGAAAACCACAGGATGCCTGAAGCCGACAAAGGTGGAGCATCTGTACGGGCTGGCTGGCATCCACGAACCAACTTGAAGACATGATCGGGCAGCTGCAGTACAACACTTCAATGCAGAAAGAGACCCGTGTGTGTGTGTGTGTGTGTGTGTGTGTGTGTGTGTGTGTGTGTGTGTGTGTGTGTGTGTGTGTGTGTGTGTGTGTGTGTGTGTGTGTGTGTGTGTGTGTGTGTGTGTGTGTGTGTGTGTGTGTAGGGTTTGCGCAGATGTGTGTCCAGGGTTTTCTTGCCAGCAGTCCAGTTGACCACAGGTGGCAGATCGACTGTCTGCACACACACACACACGCACACACACACACACACACACACACACACACACACACACACACACACACACACACACACACACGCTTTCACGCACACGCACACACGCGCACACACACACACACACACACACGCACACACACACACACACACACACACACACTCACACACACACACACACACACACACACACACACACACACACACACACACACACACACAAATAATACACGCACACACACACACACACACACGCGCATGTATATAAACACACACACACACACACACACACACACACACACACACACACACACACACACACACACACACACACACACACACACACACACACACACACATATATATAAACACACACACACACACACCCAAAACACATCGCAAAGACGGGGGCTAAGTAAAACGGGGGAGCGCTGTCTGATATTCACACCCACGATGAACAGGAAGGTAAAATACGGCTGGCACAGTTATGGTAAGTCCTTTAGAGAGTGCGGGGGGGGGGGGGGGGGGGGAGGGGGGGGGGGGGGTAGAGTAGGGAGGAGCCAGACAACTTTTAATAAGTTTAGCGGGCATTTAACATTACCGGTCGGTTTACTTACCTTTTTTTTCTCAACGAGCAGCTTTACCTTCGACTACCCTCGATTACCTTTGATTGCCTTTGATTACCTACGAATAGTATGCCAACCTACTATGACCTACCTCGACTAAACCTACGAGTAAAAAAATATCTATTTTTTTCATGACAATCTTTTTTTACTCACGGGCATTTTTCAGCATATTGAAAAATACGCCGCGACCTAGCTGAGGCCTCGAGTACGCGGGGACTACTCTCGAGCATTAAGGAGAGTTACAAAAACCTCTTACGACCTCGTGGCAACCATGCTGTGAGTATGAGTTGAGGGTAAACTCCTCTAAACTCGCCAATTAGGTCGCCACAGTGGGACTGGCCTTCACCTGAAGTTTGGAAATTCTCAGTGAGAACTTGGTGAGTTTAGGTGAATAAATGAATGAATACTTTATGAATCAATACTGAATGAATGAATGACGAGTCACAGTGAAATTCTTAGTTTTTCTCACCCAAGGTATGCAAATAGTCACCACATTAAGGGCGCTGCCAACGATACAAAGTATCCCACGCCAGGTTCTCCTTTGTTCAGGTCCCCCTTCCCAATTCCCTCCTGCTCCCCCACGCTGGGTACTCCTTTATTCTGCACACCCCCCCACGCTCACGGCGGTACCCCGTGTTGGGTCCATTTCCATGTACAGAGGAATCTTCCCATTCATAGAAACATAGAAACATAGAAATTAGGTGCAGGAGTAGGCCATTCAGCCCTTCGAGCCTGCACCGCCATTCAATATGATCATGGCTGATCATCCAACTCAGTATCCCGTACCTGCCTTCTCTCCATACACTCTGATCCCCTTAGCCACAAGGGCCACATCCAACTCACTCTTAAATATAGCCAATGAACTGGCCTCAACTACCCTCTGTGGCAGAGAGTTCCAGAGACTCACCACTCTCTGTGTGAAAAAAGTATTTCTCATCTCGGTCTTAAAGGATTTCCCCCTTATCCTTAAGCTGTGACCCCTTGTCCTGGACTTCCACAACATCGGGAACAATCTTCCTGCATCTAGCCTGTCCAACCCCTTGGGGTGTGAATGCAAAGAATTCAAACTGGACAGGCAGCCATGGCAACTCAGCGTGCACCTGCTCGATTTGTCATTCAATAACACTCAATAAACTGGTTGTTCACTCGTGGCCAGAGAGTATTTGTCATGAAATGATTTTGCTGCAGTGCAAAACCAAAATAAACTGGCCACAGCGGGTAATGACGGTCGGCAGTGGTTATGCACTGTCAATGTCTTCTGGTTGTTTCTGGAGTGTGCAAGCTGTGAGACAATCCAGTGTTGGGGTACCTACCATCTCTGGTTATTCATTAATATTTTTATCAAATAATGTTATTCCCATGTATCATAAACATAGAAACATAGAAAATAAATGCAGGAGCAGGCGATTTGACCCTTTGAGTCACAAACACCATTCAATATGATCATCGCTGATCATCCAAAATCAATACCCAGTTCCGACTTTCTTCCCATAGTCCTTGATTCCATTAGCCCCTAGCGCTATATCTAACTCTCTCTTAAATGTGTCCAGTGAATTGGCCTTCACTGCTTTCAGTGGCAGATAATTCCACAGATTCACAACTCTCTGGGTGAAAAAGTTATTCCTCATCTCAGTCCTAAACTGTGACCCCTGGTTCTGGACCTCCCCAACATTGGGAATATTTTTCTTGCATCTTGCCTGTTCCACCCCTTAAGAATGTTATACAGTGGCTTGCAGTATTCATACCCCTTGAACTTTTCCACATTTTGTCACGTTACAACCACAAACGTAATTTTATTGGGATTTTATGTGATAGACCAACACAACGTGGTGCATAATTGTGAAGAGGAAGGAAAATGATACATGGTTTCCAAATTTTATTACAAATAAAAAACTGAAAAGTGTGGCATGCAAAAGTATTCAGCCCCCCTGAGTCAATACTTTGTAGAACCACCTTTCGCTGCAATTACAGCTGCAAGTCTTTTGGGGTATGTCTCTACCAGCTTTGCACATCTAGAGACAGAAATTGTTGCCCATTCTTCTTTGCAAAATATCTCAAGCTCAGTCAGATTGGATGGAGAGCGTCTGTGAACAGCGATTTTCAAGTCTTGCCAGAGATTCTCAATTGGATTTAGGTCTGGACTTTGACCGGGGCATTCTAACACATGAATATGCTTTGATCTAAACCATTCCATTGTAGCTCTGGCTGTATGTTTAGGGTTGTTGTCCTGCTGGAAGGTGAACCTCAACCGCAGTCTCAAGTCTTTTGCAGACTCTAACAGGTTTCCTTCCAAGATTGCCCTGTATTTGGCTCCATCCATCTTCCCATCATCTCTGACCAGCTTCCCTGTCCCTGCTGAAGAAAAGCATCCCCACAGCATGATGCTGCCACCACCATGTTTCACAGTGGGGATGGTGTGTTTGGGGTGATGTGCAGTGTTATGGCCCTGTCTCACTGTGCGAGTTGACCCACGAGGTACCCCGAGTGACAGACTCGTGGCTGTGCACGAGACTGCAAGTTTATGATCAAGTGTGTAATGCGAGTTCCCACGGGTATGTCATTGCTGCGATGTTCCAAGTTCCTCTCCCGAGTTAGCAAGTTCCTCTCCCGTTACTCTTGAGCCAACCGTGAATGAAGGTATGTTTTAATAAAGCAACAATGTTAAAATACATCTCCATCCTGTGGTTTTGAGTTATTTCAGCGCGGCGGCATCTATTGATATGACCTACAATGGGAAAATGCGCATCCTCCAGTAACCAAGCATTTCTTGTTGTTTTATGTTTTTAAATACTTTTTTGCAATGGATCTCTATTTTAAATAATTTTAAAAAAGGAAGCAGCCCGGGTGACTGACATTGAGCGGCCGCCGGGACCCGACAGCGCGCACACACACACACACACACACACACACACACACACACACACACACACACACACACACACACACACACACACACACACACACACACACACACGACTTTGAGCGGCCACCGGGACCCGACAGCAGACACACACACAGATACACACAGATAGACAGAGAGGGAGAGAGAGAGACACACACACACACATACACACACACACACACACACATAGAGAGAGAGAGAGAGATACACACAAACAGCAGCTGGCCACCACTTCAGAGGAATGAAGCAGCTCGGGTGACTTTGAGCGGCCACCGGGACCCGACAGCAGACACACACACAGATACACACAGATAGACAGAGAGGGAGAGAGACACACACACACAACTCAGCGGACCAGGCAGCATCTCTGGAGAGAAGGAATAGAGTCGAGACCCTTCTTCAGACTTACCCGAAATGCCACCCATTCCTTCGCTCCAGAGATGCTGCCTGTCCCGCCGAGTTACTCCAGCATTGTGTGTGTCTATCTCCGGTGTGAACCAGCATCTGCAGTTCCTTCCCAATCCCACACTCTCGGCCATGGAGCATCACACGTGGACACATCCCACCCACCACCCCAGACTTGCCCCTTCGGCAGGTCTTTAAGCCGTTCATTGAGACAGAGTGAAGCCACGGGGCAAGCGCCTCAGTAATAAAGGACAAGTGGCAGAAAGGCCGAAGATAGACACAAAATGCTGGAGTAACTCGGCGGGACAGGCTGCATCTCTGGAGCGAAGGAATGGTGGCATTTCGGGTAAGTCTGAAGAAGGGTCTCGACTCTATTCCTTCTCTCCAGAGATGCTGCCTGGTCCGCTGAGTTACTCCAGCATTTTGTGTCTATCTTTGGTTCAGTCTTTACTCGAGCAAAAGAACAGATTATTAAAGTTCCCACGGTAGACTCACGAGACACTAAGATAAACGCACGGGGCCACTACGTTATTACAACGAGTTTAAATGTTTCCATTTTTAACTTGAACAGTTAATTTGACTCGTGGAAAAAATCAAACATGTTTGATTTTTTTCACGAGTTAACAAGTTTCCCGAGTACCTGCCGTTAGCGCCACGAGTCGATAAGTTGCTCGTGCGAGTTCCGACGTTCCCGCTACGTGATCACCACGAGTGAAAACTCGGGGTCACTCGTGGGCCAACTCGCACAGTGAGACAGGGGTTTTAGTTTTCCGCCACATATAGCATTTTGCATTTAGGCCAAAAACTTCAATTTTGGTCTCATCAGACCAGAGCACCTTCCTCCACATGTTTGCTGTGTCCCCCACATGGCTTGTGGCAAACTGCAAACGGTACTTCTTATGGCTTTGTTTCAACAATGGCTTTCTTCATGCCACTCTTCCATAAAGGCCCGATTTGTGGAGTGCACGACTAATAGTTGTCCTGTGGACAGATTCTCCCACCTGAGCTGTGGATCTCTGCAGCTCCTCCAGAGTTACCATGGGCCTCTTGGCTGCTTCTCTGATCAATGCTCTCCTTGCCAGGCCTGTCAGTTTAGGTGGACGGCCATGTCTTAGTAGGTTTGCAGTTGTGCCATACTCTTTCCATTTTCGGATAATGGATTGAACAGTGCTCCGTGAGATGTTCAAAGCTTGGGATTTTTTTTTTATAACCTAACCCTGCTTTAAACCTCTCCACAACTTTATCCCTGACCTGTCTGGTGTGTTCCTTGGGCTTCATGATGCTGTTTGTTCACTAATTTTTCTCTTACAAACTTCTGAGGCCTTCACAGAACAGCTGTGTTTATACTGAGATTAGATTACACACAAGTGGACTCTATTTACTCATTAGGTGACTTCTGAAGGCAATTGATTGCACTGGATTTTATTTAGGGATATCAGATTAAAGGGGGGTGAATACTTTTGCACGCCACACTTTTCAGATTTTTATTTGTAAAAAAATTTGAAAAACATGTATCATTTTCCTTCCACTTCACAATTATGCACCACTTTATGTTGGTCTATCACATAAAATCCCAATAAAATACATTTACGTTTGTGGTTGTAATGTGACAAAATGTGGAAAAGTTCAAGGGGTATGAATACTTTTGCAAGCCACTGTATGTTTCTATATGATTCCCTCTCATCCTTCCAAAGGAAGCTTTCTCAACCCATTTATTGATAATATCAGAAAATGGCTCTCAATTCAAAATATCAAATCTGAACATCTTTGCGCATCAGAATTGACTCGATCCCAGCATATTTGCTGATAGAGAGATACAGTGCAGAAACAAATCCCACCATCTAATACATCTATACTGTGTTTGTTCCCATCTATTAACAATCCCATTTGCCAGCAATTGGCCCATATCCTTCTATGTCATTCCGTTCACACAGTGCCTGGTATAATACACTTTTTAGCAGTGATCTTATCTCATTCCATCATCTGGTACAAGATCCAGATATCAACCACTCTCTGTGTAAAAAAAGTTACCTCTCAGATAGCCATTAAAATTCCTTCCCCTCACCTTAAACCTATGCCATTTATTTTGATAGTCCAACCATGGTATAATGATTTTGCCTGTGTACTCTTTCCATACTTCTCATAAACTTACATAATTAGAACACAGATAATAGAACTGTACAACACACAAATCAAATCGAATAAAAATGTATTAGCCAAGTATTTATACATACAAGGAATTTGCCTTGTGCTCTGCTCGTTAGGATAAAAACATGATATACAGTAGACAATTAAAAATAAAAAATTATAATTGAAACATGTGAAAATAAAATCCCAGAGTAAAAGAAGACTCTAGACTTTTGTCCGCAGAGCTGCTGCTGATGGAAAGAAGCGTTTTTACTGTGTGTCTGGCTGTGGCGACTTTGACAGTCCGCAGTCATCACTTCAAAGAATTGTAAGAGGGGTCAGAGGTGATCTTACCCACTCGCTTCCTGGCCCTTGCTGTTACGTGCAGGCCCTTCGACCCACAATACCTGTGCCAATACCATCTCTTATCCACCTGCAAATGATCCACATCCTTCAATTCCCTGCATATCCATTTGCCTATCCAAATTCTCACCAATGTTACTATTGCATTTGCCTCAACCATTAACTTTGGAAGGGTGTTGCAGACACTCACCACTCTCTGCGTCACAAAGCTTCCCCCCACATCTCCCTTAATCCTTGGCTCTCTCACTTTAAAGCTCTGCTTGTAAAAAAACAATGTAGCGTTTGATTTTTCCATCCTGGGCACGTTTCTGACTCTCTACCTATCTATGCCTGTCGTGATTAGTATGCTTTTATTAGGTCTGCCCGCAACTTCCAACATTCCATAGAAAACAATCCAAGTCAGTACAACATTTCCCTGTAGTCAATACCCCTTAATGCAGGTAATTAACATTGAAACATTCAGCACTGTAAATACCATCATTGTGGTTGGTGGAGACTCGGTCTAAAAGTCTAAATAGGTTCTAAAGTCAAAAAAGTCTAAAGTCAAAAATAGGTTCCTGGGTGTAAATCTCACCAACAATTGGTCCTGGTCCAACCACATTGATGCTGCAGCGAAGAAAGCACATCAACACCTCCACTTCCACGGAAGGCTAAAGAAATGTGGCTTGTCCCCAATGCCTCTTATCAATGTTTACAGATGCAGCACAGAAGGGATCCTGTCTGAGAGCATGGCAGATTGGTAAGGCAACGGCTCTGCCAAGATCCGCAGCAAATTGCAGAGTTGTGAACACAACCCAGTCCAACACAAACTAGCTTCCTCCCATCGATGCCATCCACAACTCAGGCTGCAGTTGGAAAACAACCAACATAATCAGGTACTACTCGTAGCCTGTGTGGGAAAGAACTGCAGCTGCTGGTTTACACCAAAGATAGACACAAAATGCTGAAGAAGGGTTCGACCCGAAACGTCACCCGTTTCTTCTATCCAGAGGTGCTGCCTGACCTGCTGAGTTACTCCACCATTTTGCGTCCACTACTCATAGCCTGGCCATTCTCTCATCTCTCTCCTGTTAGGCAGAAGATATAAATGCTTGCAATCACATACCATCAGATTGAAGAACAATTTCTTCCCCACTATTATTAGATTTTGAACAGATCTCACATCTGCTATGTTGTATTCACAATCTTCTGATCAACCTTGTTCAAAGAGGAACTCCAGATGCTGGAAAATCGAAGGTAGACAAAAGGGCTGGAGAAATTCAGCGGGTGAGGAAGCATCTATGGAACGAAGGAAAAAGGCAACTTTTCGGGCCGAAACCCTTCGTCTTCCTGATGTTGGGTGGGGGGGGGGCGGGAAGAAGAAAGGAAGAGGAGGAGCCAGAGGGCTGAGGGAGAGCTGAGAAGGGGAGGAGACAGCAAGGGCTACCGGAAATTGGAGGTCAATGTTTATGCCGCTGGGGTGCAGACTGCCCAAGCGGAATATGAGGTGCGGCTCCTCCAATTTCCAGTGGTGCTCACTCTGGCCATGGAGGAGGCCCAGGACAGACAGGTTGGATTTGGAATGGGAGGGGGAGTTGAAGTAGCTGAATGCTGAGCCACACGAGATCAGGTTGGTTAATGCGGACCGAGCGGAGGTGTTCGGCGAAACGATCGCCAAGCCTACGCTTGGTCTCACCGATGTAGATCAGCTGACATCCAGAGCAGCGGATGCAATAGATGAGGTCGGAGGAGGTGCAGGTGAACCTCTGTCGCACCTGGAACGACTGCTTGGGTCGAGGGGGGAGGTAAAGCGACAAGTGTAGCATCTCCTGCAGTTGCGGTTGTCTACTCCCGATCAACCTTGTTGTGGGCCTTGCACTTCTATATCTGCACTTTCTCTGTCGGCATAACACTGCGCACTGCGCACTCTAATTATTTGTTTCCTATGCTCATGTATGATTGCACTGATGCCGGGTATGGTTTGCTTGAATAGCATACAGAGAAAAGATTTCCAATCAGCCATTTCTTAGCTTTGATGGTGCCAGAACGTGGCGACGCTTGTGTACGGCCTAGGTGATGTCTGTTACATGATCTTACCGGGTTGTATGTAAAACAAAGCATTACACTGTAGCCTGGTACACGTGACAATAAACTATCCTTCAATCATACGAAACTTACAAAATTCTTAAGGGGTTGGACAAGCTAGATGCAGGAAGATTGTTCCCGATGTTGGGGGAGTCCAGAACAAGGGGTCACAGTCTAAGGATAAGGAGGAATTCCTTTAGGACCGAGTTGAGGAAAACATTCTTTACACTGAGAGTGGTGAGTCTCTGGAATTCTCTGCCACAGAAGGTCGTTGAGGCCAGTTCATTGGCTATATTCAAGAGGGAGTTGGATGTGGCTCTTGTGGCTAAAAGAATCAGGGGGTATGGAGAGAAGGCAGGTACAGTGGCTTGCAAAAGTATTCATATCCTTTGAACTTTTCCACATTTTGTCACGTTAAAATCACAAACGTAAATGTATTTTATTGGGATTTTATGTGATAGACCAATACAAAGTGGCACATAATTGTGAAGTGGAAGGAAAATTATACATTGTTTTCAAATTTGTTTACAAATAAAAAACTGAAAAGTGTGGCGTGCAAAAGTATTCAGCCCCCTTTACTCTGATACCCCTAAATAATATCCAGTGCCACCAATTGCCTTCAGAAGTCACCTAATTAGTAAATAGAGTCCACTTGTATGTAATCTAATCTCAGTATAAATACAGCTGTTCTGTGAAGGCCTCAGAGGTTTGTTAGAGAACATTAGTGAACAAACAGCATCATGAAGCCCAAGGAACACACCAGACAGGTCAGGGATAAAGTTGTGGAGAAGTTTAAAGCAGGGTTAGGTTATAAAAAAAATATCCCAAGCTTTGAACATCTCACGGAGCACTGTTCAATCCATCATCCGAAAATGGAAAGAGTATGGCACAACTGCAAACCTACCAAAACATGGCCGTCCACCTAATCTGACAGGCTGGGCAAGGAGAGCATTGATCAGAGAAGCAGCCAAGAGGCCCATGGTAACTCTGGGGAAGCTGCAGAGATCCACAGCTCAGGTGGGAGAATCTGTCCACAGGACAACTATTTGTCATGCACTCCACAATTCGAGCCTTTATGGAAGAGTGGCAAGAAGAAAGCCATTGTTGAAACAGCCATAAGAAGTCTCGTTTGCAGTTTGCCACAAGCCATGTGGGGGACACAGCAAACATGTGGAGGAAGGTGCTCTGGTCTGATGAGACCAAAATTGGAGTTTTTGACCTAAATGCAAAACGCTATGTGTGGCAGAAAACTAACACTGCACATCACCCTGAACACACCATCCCCACTATGTAACATGGTGGTGGCAGCATCATGCTGTGGGGATGCTTTTCATCAGCAGGGACAGGGAAACTGGTCAGAGTTGATGGGAAGATGGATGGAGCCAAATACTGGGCATTCTTGGAAGAAAACCTGTTAGAGTCTGCAAATGACTTGAGACTGGGGCGGAGGTTCACCTTCCAGCAGGACAATGACCCTAAACATACAGCCAGAGCTACAATGGAATGGTTTAGATCAAAGCATATTCATGTGTTACAATGGCCCAGTCAATGTCCAGACCTAAATCCAATTGAGAATCTCTGGCAAGACTTAAAAATTGCTGTTCACAGATGCTCTCCATCCAATCTGACTGAGCTTGAGCTATTTTGCAAAGAAAAATGGGCAAAAATGTCAGTCTCTAGATGTGCAAAGCTGGTAGAGACATACCCCAAAAGACTTGCAGCTGTAATTGCAGCGAAAGGTGGTTCTACAAAGTATTGACTCAGGGGGGCTGAATACTTTTGCACGCCACACTTTTCAGTTTTTTATTTGTAATAAAATTTGGAAACCATGTATCATTTTCCTTCCACTTCACAATTATGCACCACTTTGTGTTGGTCTATCACATAAAATCCCAATAAAATACATTTACGTTTGTGGTTGTAACGCAACAAAATGTGGAAAAGTTCAAGGGGTATGAAAACTTTTGCAAGCCACTGTAAGTGATACTGAGTTGGATGATCAGCCATGATCATATTGAATGGCGGTTCAGGCTCGAAGGGCCGAATGGCCTACTCCTGCACCTATTTTTCTATGTTTCTATCATTGAATCATTTTCCTGTGCAGTGCAACACGAGAGACTAGGTGTCATAATGAGTGATGAACACTAAATGAAATCCACGAGGACATGAAGTCTACTTCCCTCAACTTGTTTTCTCTTCACGAAATGCAATTAAATAGGCCAGACTGGATTTCCTCTTAAAAAAAACACGTGGTGAATATCTATGCTTAATCCCTGGCTTTTCAATAATTTCCTTACTCCTGCTATTAGACTCACAGGCCTGTAAAATTGCCAGGCTTATCCCTGCTGCTCTTCTGCAATGAATGTACTGTGTTTGCCCGCCCTCCATTATCTGGCACTTCACATGTTGCAGGTGAAGACTTTAAAATCTCCATCAGGCCCTCGGCAAACTCCTCCCTTGCCTCTCGCAGCAGCTTGGGGTGCATTTCATCAGGCCCTGGAGATATCCCCAGTGTTAGGCCCTCTAGGACATCTAAAACCTCCTATTTAATAAAAAATAAGTTCCAGAATTACCTCGCCCATCCTTTTTGCCTAAGTAGTTGAACTATGATTTATTTCTCCAAGGTGAATACAGATGAGAATTTTTCATTTGCTGGAAGGAACAGCAGATGCTGGTTTACACCAAAGATAGACACAAATACTGGAGTAACTCAGTGGGACAGGCAGCATCGCTGGATAGAATGATTGGGTGACGTTTCGGGTCGAGACCCTTCTTCACACTGGGAGTCAGGGGAGAGGGAGACACAGAGAAATGGAAGGGTGAGGTGTGAAAATGAGAAATCAAACGGGATAGGGATGAAGGAAAATGTAGAATAGATCAGTGTTAGCTAGGGGAAGATGACAATGAAGACTAAATTATATCAGGAGGACAGTCAGACTGGTTGGAGAAGTAGGTGGGGGAGGGATGGAGAGAGAGAGGGAAAGCAAGGGTTACTTGAAGTTAGGGAAGTCAATATTCATACCGCTGGGCTGTCATTTATCATTTGGTGTACATCGACCTCGCAACCAGTTGAAATTGTTACCTTTATCTACTCTTACAGAACCATTCAAGATTTTGAACACATCTGTTATGTTGCCTTTAACCTTTGCTTTAGTTAAAACTGGGGAATTGGTAGATAAGCAGCGAGAAATCAGTCAATGTAGAAAGTTCCTTGAGTAGTGAGTGAGGACAATGCTAAAATGTTTTTCACGCACACAAGCAAGCTCATTCGTTTATAGTTAAATGATACACTTTCCTTGTTTATCAGCCAGGTGAAAACTACGAGTCAGTAATTAGGAACAGGCTTTAAATTGAACAAACAAGCTCTCTAAAGCTACCATAAATAAGGTATTGATTTTAGTCAATAGTTCTTCAATTAAGGTCTTTGCTTTCCTCCATGGCACAATTAACTGAACGATCATTTCAATTAATGTGCATTGGAGCAGGTCAGTTAACCCAAACCAGATGAGTAAGGATGGAAACAGGTTCAATGGGTGTCACGGAGGGTTCCCAATTGCTTTCCATTATAGGAAGGTTATCATGCAAGAGATTAAGACTTAGGGGGCCTGTCCCACTTATGTGTCCTTGGCCGCAAATTACTTGACCTCGTCGTCGCATTGAGGAGCACGGGTATCGTATGGCCGCGCCGGGCCAGTCGGGCGGGGCTCCGAAATCTTCGCGCGTCAATGGCCTGTCGCGTAACTGATGGCCAAAGTGGGACAGGCCCAAGACCCTGGAGAGACGCAACGTCTCACCTCCAACAGCAGCAGAAGCAGGCAAACGCTCGCCGAGCTCAGCCTGGGGCTCCCGGCTGTTGCGGATCCGGATCCGCCCCCACCCCAAAGAAAATTGAAGATAGACACAAAATGCTGGAGTAACTCAGCAGGACCGGCAGCATCTCTGGAGAGAAGCAATGGGTGACGTTTCGGGTCAAGATCCCTTCTTTCAGACTGAAGAAGAGTCTTGACACGAAACGTCACCCATTGCTTCTCTCCAGCGATGCTGCCGGTCCTGCTGAGTTACTCCAGCATTTTGTGTCCATCTTCAAATGATGTCACGCATTCCAGACGGCTGTGCGGTCGAATCAGGTCGCACGCGACCTTCACGGGACCGTCGCGGCTCGACACGACCACAAGGTCGCGTAATTAGCATGCCAACGACACGGAAGTGGGACAGGGGCTTAAGGGCGCTTCCCCCTTCTCTCTCCAGTCCCCTTAGTGTCGGTTGCTGAAATTGATTGTGTTACCCGTTTGATCAAGGTTTAGTTTAGCTTAGTTTAGAGATGCAGCGCGAAAACAGGCCCTTCGGCCCACCAAGTCCGCACCGACCAGCGTTCCCCGCACACTAACACTATCCCACACACACTGGGGTCAATTTACATCTACACCAAGCCAATTAACCTACAAACCTGCTCGTCCTTGCAGTGTGGGAGGAAACCGAAGATCTTGGAGAAAACCCACACGGTCATGGGGAGAACGTACAAACTCTGTACAGACAGCACCCGTAATCGGGATCAAACCCGGGTCTCTGGCGCTGTAAGCGCTGTACGGCAGCAACTCTACCGCTGAGCCACCCTGCCGCCCCTATCAACGTTGCCCAAACCTTGGCTCAGTTTCACTTCGCTGCCCAACTGATCCATTACCATAAATAATTCTATGAGGTCTCTCAGATGATTTCTATTATGCTGAAATAACTTTTTTTTTTAACGTGTATGAGTTGCCTTGATGTATTCTTCTGGGCATTACCACAATGTTCCAATGTCCCTGCTGTGAACTACAATTTCGAGGAAACATCTTTCTTCGTTATAAATTATGCTTTGCTTATACCTACAAGGTTTAAGTCAATAGTAAAAACAAGTTATTCAAGTCTGGAAGTTGTATTATACCATTAATAATTTACCGTGATATGTTTTACAATGTCATTGTTTGGCGTGAAGTTTAATAAATTGTAAACAAACCAGAAGGTACTGACATCTGGAAGCCCTGCATTGAAAAATAAATGTCACTTTTCACCAATTCTACCCACACACTGGTGTACCTGCCACAATGTGTGCAAGTCATAAGGTCATAAGTGATAGGATCAGAATTAGGCCATTCGGCCCATCAAGTCTACTCCGCCATTCAATCATGGCTGATCTATCTCTCCCTCCTAAACTTATTCCCCTGCCTTCTCCCCATAATCCCTGACACCCGTACTAATCAAGAATCTATCGGTCCCTGCCTTAAAAATATCCATTGACGGCCTCGGCAGCTTTCTGTGGCGATGAATTCCACAGATTCACCACCCTCTGACAAAATATATTCTTCCTCATCTGCTTCCTAAAGGAACGTCCTTTAATTCTGAGGCTGTGACCTCTGGTCCTGGACTCCCCCGCAGGTGGAAACATCCTTTTCACATCCACTCTATCCAAGCCGTTCACTATTCATCCTCCTCCATTTCCAAAAGTATTGAGGGGACGGAGTGCACAATGGAATTTGAAGGGAAAAGCAGAGATTCCTTTGTAATATGGGTTATCGTTTAGTATTAATAATGTCATGAGCCCAGGATACAGTGTAAAAGCTTTGTTTGCATGCCACCCTGTCAAATCAAATCTTACATATGTACAGTCAAGCTACACACAAGTACAACAGGTGTTGCAAAGAGAAAAATATCAGCCTGCAGAATATAATGTAACAGTATTTTAGTGTTACAGTTATAGACAAAAAGTGCAGTTCCACAATGAGGTAGGTTGGAAGATTGGGACACACCCTGGTCCATTCAGTAGTTTGATAACAGCGAGGAAGAAGCTATTCCAGAGTCTGGTGGTATGTGCTTTTAAGCTTGTGTATCTTCAGGCTGATGGGAGAGAGAGAGGGTCCAGGCAGCGGGCAGTCAAGGGTTGTACCTGAGTCGACTGCCTGCCCCTCTTCCAGGCCTACATCTGTGGCCGTGTTTCCATGGAGGGGGAACACAGTCAGGTGTCCACAGGGACAGTTTCTTCCCAGCTGTTATCAGGGAACTGAACCATCCCAACACAACTAGAGAGCAGTGCTGAACTGCTGTCAACCACATCGGAGACCCTCAGACTATCTTTGATTGGATCTTTGTTAAAGAAGGGACTTTATCTTGCCCTAAATATTATTCCCTTGTCATGTATCTGTACACTGTGAATGCCTGACTGTAATCATGTATTGTTTTTCCGTTAACTGGTTAGCATACAACAAATGGTTTTCACTGTACCTCGGTACACGTGACACTAAACTAAACTAAATTAAATTAAACTAGACATTGGAGGTATTTTGTGCATGCTGGTTGCAACAGGAGCTCGAGTACATCTGTTGTAATCTGATGGTCGATGTTTGCAAACTGCACAAATAGCAGTTTTGATTAATGCAATATATCTATACTGTGAATTTGTACCATAAACTGCCTGTTAAGGAGCGAGAGAAGAGGGAATGACTGTCATGAATATGGATCTTGAGTATGTTGTTGCTTTACTGAGGATGAATGAAGTATAGTTGGAGCCGATGGGCAGAGGAGGCTGGATTGTGTGTTAGCCTGTGCAATATCTACAACTATCGACAATTTCTTCTGGTCTTGGGCAAAGCTGAGCCAAACCAAGCTGTGATGCATCCGATAGGATTCTTTCCCCAGTACATGTGTGGAAGTTGAGAAGAGTTATTGCAGACGTCAAAGTCAAAAGTCAAAAGAGTTTATTGTCATGTGTCCCTGACAGGACAATGACATTCTTTCTTTGCTTCAGCACAACAGAACATAGTAGGCATTGATTACAAAACAGATCAGTGTATCCATATACCATTATATACGTAAATACACACATGATTAAATAAATTGATGAAGTGCAAATAACAGATAAAGGGGTATTAATGTTCAGAGCTTTGTTCGAGCCAAGTTTAATAGCCTGATGGCTGTGGGGAAGTAGCTATTCCTGAACCTGGTCATTGCAGTCCTCAGGCTCCTGTACCTTCTACCTGAAGGTAGCAGGGAGATGAGTGTGTGGCCAGGGTGGTGTGGGTCCTTGATGATGCTGCCAGCCTTTTTGAGGCAGCAACTGCGATAGATCCCCTCGATGGAAGGGAGGTCAGAGCCGATGATGGACTGGGCAGTGTTTACTACATTTTGTAGTCTTTTCCTCTCCAGGGTGCTCAAGTTGCCGAACCAAGCCACGATGCAACCAGTCAGCAAACTCTCTACTGTGCACCTGTAGACGTTAGAGAGAATCCTCCTTGACAAACCGACTCTCCGTAATCTTCTCAGGAAGTAGAGGCGCTGATGAACTTTCTTAATAATTGCATCCGTGTTCTCGGACCAGGAAAGATCTTTAGAGATGTGCACGCCCAGGAATGTGAAGCTCTTGACCCTTTCAACCATCGACCCGTTGATATAAACAGGACTGTGGGTCCCCATCCTACCCCTTCCAAAGTCCACAATGAATTCCTTGGTTTTGCTGATGTTGAGGGCCAGGTTTTGTGCTGGCACCATATGGATAGTCGCTCGATCTCTCTTTTATACTCTGACTCATCCCCATCAGTGATACGCCCCACAACAGTGGTGTCGTCAGCGAACTTGATGATGGAGTTCACACTATGACCGGCTACGCAGTCATGAGTATAGAGTGAGTACAGCAGTGGGCTGAGCACGCAGCCTTGAGGTGCTCCCGTGCTGATTGTTATCGAGTCTGACACATTTCCACCAATACGAACAGATTGTGGTCTGTGAATGAGGAAGTCGAGGATCCAATTGCAGAGGGATGCGCAGAGACCCAGTTCTGCGAGTTTGGTAACCAGCTTGGAGGGGATGATTGTGTTAAATGCAGAGCTGTAATCAATGAATAACAGCCTGACATATGAGTTTTTGTTGTCCAAGTGGTCCAGAGCGGAGTGGAGGGCCAGTGAGATCGCATCCACCGTTGATCTGTTGTGGCGGTAAGCGAACTACAGTGGGTCCAGGTTTTTGTCGAGGTAGGAGTTGATTTGCGCCATGATCAACCTCCCAAAGCACTTAATCCCCACAGGCGTTAGTGCCACAGGTCGATAGTCATTGAGGCACGTCACCTTGCTCTTCTTGGGCACCGGTATAATTGATGTATATAGACATGCCAAATTTCCTTAGTCTTCTGAGGAAGTAGGGGTGTGGATGTGCTCTTTTGGCCGTGACTTCAATGTGGTTGGTATAAATGACATTTTTATCTATCGTTTAGTTTAATTTAGTTCATAATTGTAAAGTGTACTGGGGTATAGTGATAAGCTTGTTTGTTATGTGCTATCCAGTCAGCGGAAAGTGAATTAAGCTAATTTAGACAATTACATTCAATCCGTCCCCAGTGTACAGATACAGGATAATGGAAACAATGCTTAGTGCAAGATAAATTCCAGTAATTCTGGGGAAAAGATTCTGACTGTCTAACCTCTCCATGCCTCTCATAATTATATATACTTCGGTCAGGTCTCCCCACAGCAACCGGCGTTTTGGAAAAAACAATCCAAGGTTGTCCAACCTCTACCTGTATCCAGGCATCATTCAGGTAAACCTCCTCTGCACGCTTTCCATAGAACCATAGAACCATAGAAAATAGGTGCAGGAGTAGGCTATTCGGCCCTTCGAGCCAGCACCACCATTCAATATGACCGTGGCTGATCATCCAAAATCAGTACCCAGTTCCTGCTTTCTCCCCATATCCCTTGATTCCGTTAGCCCTAAGAGCTAAATCTAACTCTCTCTTGAAACCACCCAGTGCATTGGCCTCCACTGGCAGAGACTTCCACAGATTCACAACTCTCTGGGTGAAAACGTGTTTCCTCATCTCAGTCCTAAATGGCCTACTCCTTATTGTTAAACTGTGACCCCTGGTTCTGGAAAGTCTCCAAAGTCTCTACATGCTGCCTGTAATGGAGTGACCAGAACTGCGAGCAAAACTGTGGCTTAACCAAGGTCCTGTAAAGCTGCATCATGACTTCCTGACTAATGCTCAATGCTCCATGCTCTGAAAGCAAGCCCTGCCCCATGCCTTAGTAACCACTCTATTCATTTACAATTCTACATTCAGGGCGTTATGGACTTATGTGTCTCTAATTTACTTTGTTCCACATATTCTTATTTATTTATTTCTAGACAAATGCCTTCTGTGCTAACCTTTCTCTTCTAATAAATAATTAATGAATGCTTCTCCTTTGCTCATTTGTTCTGGTCCCCACTTTCTATTTTGGAATTTAAAGTAACTTCACAATAAATTGGATTTTTATTGATTGCGAGCCGCTGTTAAAACCGAGCAGTCAGTCTTGAATTTAACCGGTTTAATTCTTAATGTTTTTCCCCATTTAACCAGCTGGAGAATGAATAAATAAATCTCTCGGCATCCTCCATAGAATGTATGGAATAAAACTGTATGGGTGGGGGATTGACCTTTGCATTGGGTAGTACTGATGTCCAACCGATACTTCTACTGAGAGCTAATTAGGGCGGCACGGTGGCACAGTGGTAGAGTTACTGCCTTACAGCGCCAGAGACCTGGGTTCGATCCTGACTACGGGTGCTGTCTGCATGGAGTTTGTGCGTTCTCCCCGTGACCTGCTTGGGTATTCTCCGAGATCTTCGGTTTCCTCCCGCACCCCACAGTCGTACAGGTTTGTAGGTTAATTGGCTTGGTGTAAATGTAAAATTGTCCCCAGTGTTTGTAGGATAGTGTTAGTGTGCGGGGATCGCTGGTCGGCGCGGATTTGGTGGGCCCAAGGGCCTGTTTCCGCTCTGTATCTCTAAAACTAAAACTGAAACAAAAATCTAAACACACAGCCAAGCGGTGTGTATGTGAGCAGATTCTGGACTTTAGGTTTGCATATCAAGTGGGCAGTGGTCTTATGTGAGTACAGATGGCGTCTTGCTTCTCTCTTGGGTTTATCTCCGAGCACAAGGGCATCTTCATAGCTTACTGAACTGAGGGTCTGCCTACACTTCTATTGTTACATCAGCCATAGCACTGTTCCTATTAGAATAGTTTAGTTTAGAGACACTGCACAGAAGCAGGCCCTTTGGCCCACCGAGTCCACATCGACCAGTGGTCCCCGCACATTACCCCACACACACTAGGGACTATATATACCAAGCCAGATAACCTACAAACTTGTACGCCTTTGGAGTGTGCGAGGAAACTGAAGATCTCGGAGAAAACCCACGCAGGTCACGGGGAGAACGTGCAAACTCCGTACAGACAGCATCTGGAGCCAGGATCGAACCCGGGTCTCCAGCGCTGTCAGGCAGTAGCTCTCCCACTGTGACGCCATTGTGGATACTTATTTAAGGACATCTGTCACCATTTAAAACCAAGAAAGAAAAGTATTCTTCATAACAAAAATCACAGAGAGGGGTGCATGGACTTGAGGTGGGTGTGATCGTTGGTCGGCTGATGTGCATTTATTCCTTGTGGGCTATCTACTCGCCTCCTCCCCTTTCCATATGAGAGAGATCATACAATTTGCTTTGTCCTTTTACCACCAAATGCACAAAATTAGTAAAGTACGCTGATGGATTAATTACACGTGCGTTGGCATCACTGCTCCAACAACTACTAATTATTCACCTTCTACTTGCTAATTATCCACAAGGCTGACGTGTTGGAGAATGGATGGTTACAGTGTGATTCTACATAATTGCTATCCTGTACAGTGGTGTTACGTGACTGACCATAGAGGGGGCCCCCGTTAAACAGCATAAGTCAGGTGCTCTACCTTCCAATATAACCTCACAAATGGTGAAGAGCTTAACCAAGAGACATTGGCAGACTGGCGTTGAACTATTCAATCACCTCCCAGTCGTTTTGTAGTTCAGCTTGCAGGTGAAGATGCTCAGTAGTCTCGGAAATGCATTATCATAAGATCATATAAGTGATAGGAGCAGAATTAGGCCATTCAGCCAATCAATTCTACTCCACCATTCAATCACAGCTGATCTATCTCTCCCTCCTAACCCCATTCACCTGCCTTCTCCCCAAAACCTCTGACACCCACACTAATCAAGAATCTATCTATCTCTGCCTTAAATATATCCACTGACGGCCTCCACTGCCTATGAGGTAAAGGATTCCACAAATTCACCACCCTCCAACTAAAGAAATTCCTCCTCATCTTCTTCCTAAAATAACTTTCTTTAATTATTTGGCTACGACCTCTAGTCCTAGACTCTCCTACTATTGGAAACATCCTCTCCACATCCAGTTATTTAATTGAGCTCATACTGTTCTACTTAACCTCAAGCCATACAGCAACTGAGGAATTTTGAGGAGCTTGGGTCAAAATTGCAATGTAGAATCTGACAGATAATAATCTCAGGGCAATTAATTAAGGAATACACAAATCACCATAGGCATAAACAGATTAAGCACTGAACACACAGTGGCATATGGTGAGTGGTGTATGAAGCTGGAGTTTAAAAACGCACATCAGTGCTGGGACAAGGTGCTTGCTGTACGGAGTTTGCACGTTCTCCCCATGACCACGCGGATTTTCTCCGAGATCTTCGGTTTCCTCCCACACTCCAAAGACGTACAGGTATGCAGGTTAATTGGCTTGGTATAAGTGTCAATTGTCTCTAGTGTGAGTAGGATAGTGTTAATGTGCGGGGATCGCTGGTCGGCGCAGACTCAGTGGGCCGAAGGGTCTGTTTCCGTGCTGTATCTCTAAACTAAACTAAACTAGGGAATCATTTTGTTAGGGGGTACACAAAAAGCTGGAGAAACACAGCGGGTGCAGCAGCATCTAAGGAGCGAAGGAGATAGGCGACGTTTCGGGTCGAGACCCTTCTTTGTTAGGTCATATTCCACAGAAACTGATTTGAGGTGAGTGTCTTGGCAATCATTTAATATTAGAGGGGGTTTTAAAACTGATGAAATGAAACAAAAATGACTGAGGCAGTATCGGTGGAAAGGTTAGCAGAGTTACCATTCTGATCCTCCACCAGAAAGTTCTGATGATGACATACACTGTAATTCTATTTCTCTCCGGATATTTGACTATTTGCAGTGTTTTCTATTTTTACACCATATCTCCAACTGCTCTAGATTTTGTGTTTTTTAAAAAAATATGCTTTACAAGTAAGGAACATGGGAACCATCATGAAAGGATGCATTCAAAAGCATGAAGGCATGGCCGGTTTGAGGTATAAAAAATTAAGAGGGACCTGGATAAAGTAAATATTGAGAAGCTTCTCATCTTCCAATAATGTCTGTATCGAGGGCATGTTTAAGATGGGAAGTTTACATGGGATATAAGGAAGAGTTTTTTTACATGCAGTGGGTGATTGTAATTTGGAACAATGACTGAGGGTGTTCTGGAGTTGAAGTGCCTATTTCCATTCTGGATGAGTCTATGACACTGTTGAAAGTACAGATCAGCAATTTGTGTAGGTGAGACCAGAGTGCATAGTGAAGGAACAACAAACTTATCAACATTAGTTCCCGATCATAAGGGATAGGAGCAAAATTAGGCCATTCGGCCCATCAAGTCTTCTCCGCCATTCAATCGTGGCCGATCTACCTCTTCCTCCTAACCCCATTCTCCTGCCATCTCCCCATAACCTCTGACACCAGTACTAATCAAGAATTTATCCATCTCATTAGTAATACATTAATCACTAGGGCATTATTAATAATAATTAATAATAATATATGTTATTGTCATTGCACATAGGTACAACGAGATTTGGTATGCAGCTTCCAACCGATGTAATAACTTAATTAGCTAAAAATTGTAAAAAATTAAAAGATTAAAAAAAGTTAAAACAGTATAAAGTGCAAATAGGTCTGTGCCGGGTCGATGAGCGACTTGACCATCCGAGGGAGACAGTTCATGGGGGGGGGGGGGGTTCAGAGCAGCTATAGCTTTGGGGATTAAAATGAAATAAAGGCACAGATATAGTAAATTTTACTTCGGAGTCACGTGAGTGACTACGTGAAGACCCCGCCAGCACGCATGCGCGACATATTATTTTAGGTATGAATAATACCTTTATTGTTTTTCAGCACAGTGTCGTGTGTGAAATACGTTCATCCTCCATCCCAGAATGGCAGTGTGTGAGCATGGTCTCGTTCCAGGGCATGAAATCACAGAGCTTTGAAATCTTCACGTAGTCACTCACGTGACTCCGAAGTAAAATAGTAAGATTAAATGAGAACTTACCAGTTTGAAGTTTGATCTTTATTTTATGAGGAGTTACCATGAGGGATTACGTGCCCTCCGCTCCCAAAACCCTCTATTATAAAGTTCAACTGGTATGGAAGTTCTCTCTTATCTTACTATATTAGTCTACTCTGGTATCTGTGATTTCACACCACTGCTTTGAAGAATGTCGCGCATGCGTGCTGGCGGGATCTTCACGTAATCCCTCATCGTAACTCCTCATAAAATAAAGATCAAACTTCAAACTGTTAAGTTCTCATTTAATCTTACTATTAATGTGCAAGGCATCCACAGATGAAGGCATATAGAGAAAAATATTTTGATCAAATATGTTATCACAGCAAGATGTTGGCCAGAAGTTTGAATCAAGTATTCCTGAGCATTATTTGACTTTGAGAAGAGAGAAAGTGGAAAAGGGGATGATGAAATGGGGATGACCCAATGATAAAGGGAAAGGGAAATATAGTGGATAGAAAGGCTCAAAAAAATGTAGATGTGGAATAAATTTGGGAGGTGGTACAGAGGTAAAGTTGATGACTTGCAGTCCCACAGACCCGGGTTCCATCTTGACTAGAGTTACTGTCTGTTCAGAGTTTGTATGTTCTCCATGTGACCTGCGTGGGTTTTCCCCCAGAACTTCTGTTTCCTCCCACACTCCAAAGATAGACAATAGACAATAGACAATAGGTGCAGGAGTAGGCCACCACCGCCATTCAATGTGATCATGGCTGATCATCCACAATCAGTACCCTGTTCCTGCCCTCTCCCCATATCCCTTCACTCCGCTATCTTCAAGAGCTCCATCTAACTCTCTCTTGGAAGCAGCCAGAGAATTGGCCTCCACCGCCCTCTGAGGCAGAGAATTCCACAGATTCACGACTCTCTGTGTGAAAAAGTTTTTCCTTACCTCTGGCTTACCTCTTATTCTTAAACTGTGGCCCCTGGTTCTGGACTCCCCCAACACTGGGAACATGTTTCCTGCCTCTAGCATGTCCAAACCCTTAGTAATCTAATATGTTTCAATAAGATCCCCTCTCATCCTTCTAAATTTCAGAGTATGCAAGCCCAGCTGCTCCATTCTATCAAAATATGACAGTCCCACAATCCCGGGAATTCACCTGGTGAACCTACGCTGCACTCCCTCAGTAACACGAATGTCCTTCCTCAAATTTGGAGACCAAAACTGCACACAATACTCCAGGTGTGGTCTCACTAGGGCCCTGTACAACTGCAGGACCTTTTTGCTGCTATACTCAACTCCTCTTGTTATGAAGGCCAACATGCCATTTGCTTTCTTCACTGCCTGCTGTACCTGCATGCTTACTTTCAGTGGCTGATGAACAATGACCCCCAGATCTCATTGTACTTCCCCTTTTCTCAACTTGACACCATTCAGATAATAATCCGCCTTCCTGTTTTTGCCACCAAAGTGGATAACCTCACCCAACCTGTCCAAGTCACCCTGCATCCTCATAGCATCCTCCTCACAGTTCACACTGCCACCCAGTTTTGTGTCATCTGCAAATTTCATCTAAATCATTAATGTATGTTGTAAATAGCTGTGGTCCCAGCACCGAACCTTGCGGTACCCCAGTGGTCACTGCCTGCCATTCTGAAAGGGACCCGTTACTCCCTACTCTTTGTTTCCTGTCTGCCAACCAATTTTCTATCCACGTCAGTCCCCAACCCCCAATACCATGTGCTCTAATTTTGCCCACTAATCTCCTATGTGGGACCTTATCAAATGCTTTCTGGAAATCCAGGTACAGTGTATCCACTGGCTCTCCCTTGTCCATTTTACTAGTTACATCCTCAAAAAATTCTAGAAGATTAGTCAAGTATGATTTGCCCTTCTGAAATCCATGCTGACTCGGACCGATCCTGTTACTGCTACCCAAATGTGCCGCTATTTCAACTTTTATAATTGACTCCAGCATCTTCCCCACCACCGATGTCAGGCTACCTGGTCTATAATTCCCAGTTTTCTCTCTCCCGCCTTTCTTAAAAAGTGTGATAACATTAGCTACCCTCCAATCCACAGGAACTGATCCTGAATCGATAGAACATTGGAAAATAATCACCAATGCTTCCACGATTTCTAGGTTTGTTGGTTAATTGGCTTGATGTAAATGTAAATTCTTCCTAGCATGTAGGATAGCATTAATGTGCGGGGATCGCTGGTTGGTGCGGACTCGGTAGGTTGAAGTGCCCATTTCCGCGCTGTATCTCTAAACTAAAAACTAATAGAACCACAAAGAGCTACAATCAGAGTTCACCTTCATAGTCCCTATTATAATCAAATAGAATCTAGAAATGAGTGTAAAAATCCACCCAATTTGGGGGGACGGGAAAAAATTAATGTAGAAATCTAGTTTACAAAATTAATTCAAGAGATGTTTCTAGATCAGCGTGTTGCGAATCTAGGTGTAAGTGAGCTTTCTGCAATGAGGCATGGTTAACAATTTTATGGTGAAAGAGGCTCTGTGAATACAATAGCATTTTAAATTGAGTTTGGTTTGGTTAAATATGAAACAAGAATCTTAATTCTGAAAAAGAAAACTACCCTGGTAGTAACTGAGATAGATTATGGATCTAGCATATGAAATCCCAGTTTTGTAGGCTGGGACTCACTTCCTTGGAGCGCACATGAGGGGTGAGCTTATAGCGGTGTATAAAATCAGGCATGTCAAAAGAGGTTCTGTGAAGAGCTAATCACAATATGATAGCATTTTAGATTGAGTTTGATTGAGTTAAATATGAAACAACAATCTTAATTCTGAAAACAAAAACTACCCTGGTGTGAAGAACAGGATGACTGAGATAGATCATGGACCTAGGAAATGAAAAAAAATTAAACAATTGTTTAAATAAATAACTGTGTTTGCAAGGAATATTAATTTAAAATAAAACAAAACCTAATGGGAAATGTATTCACCAATAATAGAAATTAAAGAAAATGTCAGATTAAAGAAAGAAGGCACTTAATATTACCGACTACAAACCCAATATAACAAAGGATTATAGAATTTAGCAATCACCAAATAATTGCCTGAAGCAAGCACCGTCTCCAAGGGCTGCAACGTGAGGCACAACAGCAGCCGTATCAGCTGGACCGTGTGGTGGGTGAAGAAGGGCTCGCTGGTGCACCGTGTAAACCAGGGGTGGAGTCGGAAGCCGGGGCCTGTAAGCGACCAGAGAGGCGGTGGGTGGTAGGCAGAGGTGGCGTGGCGGGTCCATCCACTGCAACCAAAACATTTTATAAAGTGCCCTGTTGAAACGAGGGTGACCAGTATAATAAATAAGTGCTTTATGTTTGTCCTAGCAGCAGAAGGGACAAACAATTGAGTTAGAATGGAAATGAGAAGGTGAAGAAGTGAACTTGAGCCTAATAGCAGCAAGAAAACTAACGCCCAGAAAAAATGACTGATCATAGAATTGCATTCAGAGGTTTTGAGAGATGGATATAGAAAGGATTCTCTTGATTTTACAATGTATCTCACAGATCTGCAGTAATCATAGATAACTGTGCTATTTATGAAAAGTGGAAGAGAGAAAGGACTAGACACCAGTAGATCGGAGAATCCTGTGGAATATTATATTGTCCTGGTAAGGTGGAATTTAGGAAAATTAGTATATATAAGGACAGGTAAATTTATGAGTGGATTTATGTTTGGCAAATTAGGATTGATAAATGTGTTAAATATTTTTGAGGATACAGCAAATTGTGTAGGCATAGAACAAAATATTGGAAGCAGTAGATTTTCAAAAGTGAATTAATATGTACGATAACTAATAAAGGGCGCAACTTTAGAAAGGGGGTGAGGAGGAACTTCTTTAGTCAGAGGGTAGCTAATCTGTGGAACTCATTGCCACAGAGGGCTGCAGAAGCCAAATCAGTGGATATTTTTAAAGCAGAGATCGACAGATTCTTGATTAGAACGGGTGTCAAGGGTTATGGGGAGAAGGCATGAAAATGGGACTAGTGGCAGAGTTCAGCCACGATTGAATGGCGGAGTAGACTCGATGGTCCGAATGGCCTAATTCTACTCCTTTAACTTGTGAACTTGTGGTGGTTACATGAAATGAACATGCCAGACTATTTGTGAAAGGACAGAAAGAGCAGGAATAAATAGATCATATTCAGAATTGGTTTTGTAGGATACCGCAAGGATCAGTGTTTGGGCCTCAGTTATTTCAAATTTATTGCAGTCATTTAGATGAGAGAATTAAAGTAAGTTAATTGATGGCAGAAAACTAAGTGGAAAATTGAGCTGCAAAGGACAACTGTGACAGTACTGGGCCAGCAGTTTAGAGATACAGGGTGGAAACAGTGCCTTTGGCCCACCGAGTCCTTGCCGACCAGCCATCCCCACACATTAGGGACAACTTACAATTATACCAATCCAATTAACCTGCAAACGTGTATGTCTTTGGAGTGTGGGGGGAGGAGCTCCCATGGAAAACCCACGCAGGTCACAGGGAGAATGTACAAACTCTTTACAGACAAGCACTCGTAGTCAGAATTGAACCCGTGTCTTCGGCGCTGTAAGGCGCAACTCTACCACTGCGCAACATTGTTTACCATTTTCATACATGACTTAGATGAAGAACCAAAGCTGCTAACACACAAGGGCCAATGGCAAGGTAGTGGTCATAAGGAAGCTTTAAAGTCATAGTGTCATAGACTGAGACAGTGTGGAAACAGGCCCTTTGGCCCAACTAGCCTGCACCAGCCAACATGTCCCAGCTACATTCGTCCCATCTGCCCACATTTGGTCCATATCCCTCCAAGCCTGCGCTATCTATGTACCTGTCTAACTGTTACTTAAATATAGGGATAGTCCCTGCCTCAACTACCTCCTCTGGCAGCCACCACCCTTTGTGTGAAAAAGTTACCCCTCAGATTCCTATTAAATCTTTTCCCCTTCACCTTCAACCTATATCCTCTGGTCCTCTATTCACCTACTCTGGGCAAGAGACTGTGCACCTACCCGATCTGTTCCTCTCATGATTTTACACACCTCTATAAGCTCACTCATCTGCGCTGCAAGGAATAGTCTCAGCCTACTCAACCTAAGAGAGTTGGATAGAGCTCTAGGGACTAGTGGAGTCAAGGGATATGGGGAGAAGGCAGGCACGGGTTATTGGTAGGGGCTGATCAGCCATGATCACAATGAATGGCGGTGCTGACTCGAAGGGCCGAATGGCCTCCTCCTGCACCTATTTTCTATGTTTCTATGTTTCTAACCTCTCCCTGTAGCACAGATCCTCAAGTCCTGGCAAAGTGATACAGACATAATAAGTGAATGGGCAACGATCTAGCTAATGGGAATTTGGTCATATTGTTTATTGCTATTGTCGATTCAACATCAAGGGTATTATGTACTATATTGGACTCTACTGAATAAAAGATAAAATAATTAGGGACCTGTTTGGAGAATGTTTAGAGAATAATTTATGGACCTGTTTAGAGAATGTTTACTAGTCTCTTACTTGGAACAAGTCAGTTGTCTTAGGTTGACATTAAATGCTGGAGTAACTTAGCCGGACAGGCAGCATCTCTGGAGAGAAGGAATGGGTGATGTTGTGGGTCAAGATCCTTCTTCAGACTGGTCAGTTGTCTTGCTGCACAAGGTTGGAAAAGTTAAGCTTGTCTTAATTGCATATAAGATGCATGTATCTATGCCACATCATTTTGTAAACCACTTTAAGGTTGCCTTTCAGTCTCCTAAATTCGAATAACGATAAACCCAACATGTCCAGTCTCTTCTTATAGGGACCGACATGCATTGTAGGCAAAATCCTGGTGAATCTCTTCTGCACTGTCTCCATTACTACCGAATCCTACCAGTAGAGTGGCGAGCAGAACTGTGCGCAGTACTCCAAGTGTGGTTCAACCAATATGTAGAAACAAACCTGACAATAGACAATAGGCAATAGGTGCAGGGGTAGGCCATTCGGCCCTTCGAGCCAGCACCGCCATTCAATGTGATCATGGCTGATCATCCACAATCAGTACCCCATTCCTGCCTTCTCCCCATATCTCCTGACTCCACTATCTTTAAGAGCCCTATATAGCTCTCTTTTGAAAGTATCCAGAGAACCTGCCTCCACCGCCCTCTGAGGCAGAGAATTCCACAGACTCGCAACTCTCTGTGTGAAAAAGTGTTTCCTCGTCTCCGTTCTAAATGGCTTGCCCCTTATTCGTAAACTGTGGCCCCTGTGTTTGTCTGCGCTGCACAGTGGCGTAGCGTTACTGCGACTGCCTTACAGCGCCAGAGATCTGGGTTCAATCCTGACTCTGGGTGCTTGTCTGTACGGAGTTTGGACATTTTCCCCGTGACCTGCATGGGTTTTTTTCCAAGATCTTCGGTTTCCTCCTACACTCCAAAGACGTACAGATTTGTAGCTTAATTGTCTCGACATATTTATAAATTGTCCCTAGTGTGTGACGGATAGTGTTTGTGTGTGTGTGTGTGTGTGTGTGTGTGTGTGTGTTTGTGTGTGTGTGTGGAGGACTATGTGTGGGGATCCGCTGGTCGGTGTGGACTCGGTGGGCCAAAGGGCCTGTTTCTGCGCTGTATCTTTGAACAAAAAAACTAAAAATGTTACTGCAGCACTTTTCTTTGCGGTAGAACCAATGTTTTGTACAGCTGCCACATGATGTCCCAATATTTATATGAAGGTACACGTTGAATGCTGTCTTCTTCACAACCTTAACCACCTGTGCCGGCATTTTCAGTAAGGTATAAATGCATCCCAATGTCCCTCTGAATAGCAATGCTCCTAAAGTGTAGGCAACCAACCTCACTTTGTTTGCCTTGAAGGGAAAGTTGCAAGAGGGGGCCTTCCATTCATACATTTCCCACCCTCACATCCATCCACATCAATTCAACTTTGGCCTTGTTCTACCGTGACCATGGCCCTTGGTTCTCTCAGGGCCCAGCCGACAAAGGGAATTTACAGAAACTTTCAGCTTTAAGTGTCGATTAGGTCAGGAGGACCACATTATTTGCAACAATTGGGCCGGCATGGTGGTGGAGCGTTAGAGTTGCCGCCTTACAGCGCTCACAGCGGCAGAGATCCGAATCCAATCCCGATCACGGATGCTCTTTGTACGGAGTTTGTGCGTTCTCCCCGTGACCGCATGGATTTTTTCTGAGATCTTCAGTATCCTCCCACACTCCAAATATGTACAGGTATGTAGGTTAATTGGCTTGGTGTATGTGTAAATTGTCCCTTGTGTGTAGGGTAGTGTTAATGTGCGCGGATCGCTGGTCGGTGCGGACTCGGTGGGCCAAAGGGCCTGTTATCACTAAAATGCTGGAGCAACTCAGCGGACCAGGTAACATCTCTGGATACCCGAAACGTCACCCATTCATTCTATCCAGTGATGCTGCCTGTTCCGTCGAGTGACTCGGGCATTTGGTGTCTCTGTTCATTGACTTTAGCCTGCCTTTCTAGGTGCTCTTAATTTCCTTGGCATAAGTATCTTTCGGTATATTAGCTGGCATAGTGAAAAATGCGTCTTAAACATTGCATGTGAATATCTGGTTTCCCAGTTTAATATAAATTAACTGATAATGAGGGCGGCAAGCAGGTTCTCAAACCCCAGTGCCAAACAATGTATTTGTTACCACCAGCCTGCCTTGGGGCAGAAGCAAGAGTTTGATTAACTTGATTGGCACAATGTTTCAGCAGTGTTTGCTTCACTTGATGATATTTGCTCCTGAAACTCTGGCATTTTCTCATCCTTTTGCCCTTCAAAAGTTTTTACTTGTTCTCCATCTAATATAACCAAAGGCTGTATCAGTTCTGCATTCATACTAATTAGTTACCGAGGCCCAAGAGCCACTATTGGTTACCCTTCCGTTAAAATTGCTACGTTATCCTGGAGCATTAATTACTTACATTTCAGACAGCAGTTTTGTTGTCCCATTGTGATTCATGGAGACTTCATCAGAATATAAGGGATATAAATCTAAGCAACAGAATCTGGAAGAGTGACCCCGACGTTACCAATGAAAGAACAGAAAATAAAGAAAATCAGGTCGTTCAGCATTAGAGGAGGCAAAACATATAAGTTGACGTTTCAGGTCGAGATCCTATATCATGATTCTGAAATTTGTTTTTAGTTTTAGATTTAGAGATACAGTGCGGAACACGCTCTGCAGCCCACCGTGTACACACCGACCAGCGATCCCCACACATTAACACTACCCAACACACACTAGGGCCAATTTTACACTTATACCAAGCCAATTAACCTGTAAACCTGTACGTCTTTGGAGTGTGGGAGGAAACCGAAGATCTCGGAGAAAACCCACGCCGGTCACGGGGAGAACGTGCAAACTCCGTACAGACACGCACCTGTGGTCACGATCGAGCCTGGCTCTCTGGCGCAGCATGGCAGTAGCCCAAGGCATGATTGGTATGATAGTTCTCTTCCTCTCTAAGACGGGAGGACAGTGAGTTTTTGAGTCCCACTTAGATCACTTTTTAGGAGAGTGCAGGAGACACTGCACTCGCCACTTGGTCGCCACATGTTCGCTGGTGGTCTCTGGTGAGTCTCCTTCATGGTCGCGAGGAGTTCCTGCATTCTGGGAACTAGTCGCGGCCTCAGTTTGGTCGCAGCTAATTTTTCAACATGTTGAAAAAATTTCTGCAACCAAAAATTGGTCGCCATGGAGAAAATCAATACTTTTGTAGTTGAAGGTGCAGTGGGAGTGGGGTCGCCGTGTCGTTGTAGGTAGTGAGGTAGCCGTAGGTAGTTTTAGTTAATCACCTTTGCTGACTGGGCAGTTTCGTTGGCTCTTTGGGGAAAAAAACCATAAGCACGGGTTTTCGGAACCAAGGAAGACTGACCGGTAAAGTTAAATGCCTGCCAAACTTCACTGCCATGTATCTCTGGCTTATTAAAAGTTGCCTGGCTTCTTCAAAGTGTCTCCACTCCTTCCCTCCCCCCCCCCTTATCCCCCCTTCTCTCCCCCCTTCTCCCCTCCCCGCTCTTTTAAAGGACTTACCGTACACTGTGCTAGCCGTCTTAATCTTCCTGTTCATCGCGGTGTGTGTCTGTATCACCTTGGCTTTACATCATGTGAATTTCAGACAGCACTTCCCCGCTTTCCCTGGCCCCTGCCTTTGCGATGTATGTGTGTGTTTGCGCTTGTGTGTGTGTGTGTGCGTGCGTGCATTCGTGTGTGTGCGTGCGTGTGCGTGCGTGCGTGCGTATGTGTGTGTGTGTGTGTGTGTGTGTGTGTGCGTGTGTGTGCGTGTGTGTGCGTGTGTGTGTGTGTGTGTGTGTGTGTGTGTGTGTGTGTGTGTGTGTGTATGTGTGTGTTCCACTCAGATGGTCGCCGTTCCAGTTTGCGGTTTTTCAGGCGAGTGCCGCGAGCTTGAAGGTCGCAGGCAGACCGCAGAAAAGTCGCCTAAGTGGGACAGGCCCTTAACTTATCCATGTTCTTCTGAGATGCAACCTAACCTGTTGAATTACTCCAGCACTTTATGTCCTTTTGAGTTCTTCCAATGTTCTGTTTTTAATTCCAGATTGGAGCATTGGTGGTCTCTTTTGTCCTTTATCAATGAGCAGATTGTTTAAAAGAGCAATGGAATAGTTTTGGAAGTGAATTTAAATATGGGGCTTAGAAGCTGTTGAAAAAGATTTTGAAAATGTCTCACTTCCATTCTCCATGCAGGTGCTATTTGAGATACTTCACTTTAAATGGAGGGAGAAAGGAACTTGCTGAATCCAGGCCGCAGAACGACCAGTCAGGATCTGTACATGGCACAGTGGTGCAGCTTGTTCAGCTGTTGCCTCACAGCACCAAAGATCCAGACTTGATCCTCACCTCAGGTGCTGTCTGTGTGGAGTATGCTTGCTCTCCCTGTGACTGCATAGCTTTACTCCCACACCCCAAAGATGTGCGGGTTCGTAGATTAATCGACCTCTGTAAATTGTGAAGGCAGTGGATGAGAAAGTCATTAAGGTCACAAGTGACAGGAGTAAAATTAGGCCATTCGGCCCATCAAGTCTACTCTGCCATTCAATCATGGCTGATCTATCTCTCCCTCGTAACTCCATTCTCCTGCTTACTCCCCATAACACCCTGACACCTGTACTAATCCAGAACCTATCTATCTCTGCCTTAAAAATATCTATCGACATGGCCAAGATGGGACAACATAGAATGAGTGTGAATATGTGAATGATGGTTAGCATGGACTCAGTGGGCCGAAGGGACTGTCCAGCCAAAGGGCTGTATCTCTGAACTGAATTAAATTACTTTCCCCTACTTAGTGCCAAGTGTCAACACCCTCCCTGGAGTGGTGTGATGTGGTTCTGGAGTTGAGAGAGGAAAGAAGAAAATAATTTGTGAGTTAAGGCAAATTTGATGAGGATAACTCACGAGCAAGTTTTACTGAAGAGTGGACCATTCTTACAGCATTACTACGAAATGAATGCCACAAGCAAAGATTCAAGAAAACTGAAGACCTTGTTCGGATATTTCATTTGGGTGCCACATTTTGAGCAGGTTCTTATCACTAATTCTGAAAGCTAAGTAGAAATGTAAAGCCAAAAGGCAAACAGTGTTTAAGAAGTTCCACTTGTCACTGAAGATAACTTTAGACAAATTATTTAAAGCTGAAGAAGTCTGAAGAAGGGTCTCGTCCCGAAACGGCACCCATTCCTTCTCTCCAGAGATGCTGCCTGTTCTGCTGAGTTACTCTAGCATTTTCTGTCTATCTTCAGTGTGACACCACAAGCTCGATAGAGCTGCAAACTTCAGAGCCTGTCCCACTGTCCCACTGTACCCACGAGCTCTCCCGAGTTTAAAAAAAACCTGTACATTTTTGGAGTGTGGGAGGAAACCAAAGCTCTCGGAGAAAATCCGCACAGGTTACGGAGAGAATGTACAAACTCCATACGGACAAGCACCAGTGGTCAGGATCGAACCCGGGTCTCTATGTTAATAATGGGAGATTGGCAATGTCAGTGGAATCTAACCTGTCAGTGAAAAATTAAATCTAATCAGTGGATTAAAAAAAAATCAACCTCATGGTAAGTACGTAGAATGTTCGTAGCGGGTACGTCAGAGCTCGGGAAGTCGCTTAGCGGCTCGTAACGCTAACGGCAGGTACTCGGGAACCCCGATAAGCTCGTGAAGTTTTTTCAACATGTTGAAAAATGTCCACGAGAGCCCCAAGTACCTAATGAGCGGCTATTACCGTAATTCTCCGAGTTCAAATCGGGAAGCTCGGGAGAACTCTTGAACTACCTCGTACAGTGGGACAGGCCCTTTATCTTCAGCAACCCTCCCTGAGATAGATGGCTGGCAGATCTTTCTTTCCATGTCCTTGCGTCATGTCAGTGTGAAAGTGAGTTGAAGTGACCATATTCTCAAAATTACAAACACCGAGAACATTAACCACACCCAACCTTAGCCGGCCCATTTAGGCATTCAGAAACTTTAAGTCGTAAGTGATAGGAGCAGAATTAGGCCATTCGGCCCATCAAGTCTACTCCGCCATTCAATCATGCCTGATCTATCTCTTCCTCCTCATCTCATTCTCCTGCCTTCTCCCCAAAACCCCTGACACTCGTTCTAATTTGGAAGACGTTTAAACACTTTCATGCACTTAAGTAAAAAAAATCTAAAGGATAACATTAATTAGACTTGGAAAGTCTTTTTAGATTATTAAGCTAACAGAAATAACTATTTAAAAAATATCAAATTAACGAGCTATTTAATGTTTGTCACCATGCTCTCCTCCAGCCATTCTATTCTATTAAAAGCTTCTCCATGTGTGTGAAAGCTCCTCGTCAACCCCAGTGCTAGATCACAGGGCAAGTTCACTTTGTGATTACCGGGTAATTAGTACAGACTCGTGCTGTTCATGGTACGCTATGTTAATTTAAGCAGATGAGTGGAGCCTGCAGAGTTGTGTTGAAATCGTGTCAGCAGCTTCTGGTCTTTAATGTTAGATGATGCATGTATGGAAATCCCAAAGTTCTCATCATTTTCAGGGGAGTAATTACAGCAAGGGAGGTTATTTAGCCTTCATTTTGACTGCAACATCCTAGCCGATATTTGTTTTGGCATGAAGCATTTAAAGAAACATTTTTAAATTAGAATTCAGTTTTCACTGACAGGTTAGATTCCAGTGACATTGCCAATCTCCCATTATCAACACAGAGACCCGGGTTCGATCCTGACTACTGGTGCTTGTCCGTATGGAGTTTGTACGTTCTCTCTGTAAACTGTGTGGGTTTTCTCCGAGAGCTTTGGTTTCCTCCCACACTCCAAAAATGTACAGGTTTTTAGGTTAATTGGCTTGGTATAAATGTAAAAATTGTCCCTAATGTGTGTAGGGTAGTGTTAATGTACGGGGATCACTGGTCGGTGTGGACTCGGTAGGCCGAAGGGCCTGTTTTCGCGCTGTATCTCTGAACTTAACTAAACTAAACTGAACCAGCTATATAGGGGCCAAGGATGCAAAAGCAGGTTGGACACTTGGCATCTGATGGTGAGTAATTCATCTGCTAATATCCAACATCCAAGACATGAATGTAAAAACACACTTCAAACACAAGTGCATGGCAGTGCAAGAGGTGGTGTGCAGAGTTGTGCTGCTAGATTCCTCTCACATGCCAGAGATTGTCAGATTAGTCGGTTAATTGGCATCTGTACATTCTCCCCTCGTGTGCAGGATACAACTAGTGTACGAGTGATTATTGGTCAGGTGCGGACTCGGTGGGCCGGAGGTCCTGTTTCCACGCTGTATCTCTGAACTAAACTATCTAAATTAGCGGTGAAAAGAGGGGGATCTTGGAACAGCTTCATAAATCAATGGTTAAACTGCAGCTGGAATATTATGTGTAGCTCTGGCTGCCTCACTGTGGGAAGGATGTGACTGCACTGGAGAGGGAGCACGGGAGATTTGCCAGGATGTTTGCCTGTTGGAATGGTGGATTTTTGGTTATTAAGCAAATCAAGAAATATATGGTTATTCGGGAGAGTTGTGTTGAGATTTAAAAAACCCATCAGGTTTTATTAAATGGCTGAGCAAGCATAAAGAGCCAAAAAGCCAGTCCAGCTATTTCCTGTGTTCTTATTTATTTTGTTTAGTCATCCCTCTGCTCTCGTCTGATATCAAAGAGCCATCTCTACCTTTCACCTTCTGTAACCTTTCCTTCTGTATCTCTGAGGATCTCGGCACTTTTTGACCAACTCCTAGTTTTTGATAGACACAATGCTGCAATAATAACTCACCGGGTCAGGCAGCATCTCTGGAGAAAAGGATTAGGCGACATTTCGGGTCAGAACCCTCCTTGTGCTCCCCCTCTGTGAATTGTCTCTCATTGCACCCCCCCCCCCCCCCCCACTGTGAATTGAAACATCGACTGTTCATTTCCCTCCACAGATGCCGCCTGACCCACTGAGTTCCTAAGTTCATATTTTTAGAAGTGATCGGAGCAGAATTAGGCCATTCAGCCCATCGAGTGTACTCTGCCATTCAATCATGGCTGATCTATCTTTCCCGCCTAACCCCATTCTCCTGCTTAACCCCATTCTCCACATAACCCCTGACGCCCGTACTAATCCAGAATCTAGCTGAGTTCCTCAGATACTGTTTTTCTTCAAAGTTTCAGCATCTGCAGTGTCTTGTGTCTCTACCTTTGCTTTTCTTATGTGGATAGTGCCTGACCTGCTGAATATGTCCAACATTGTTTCATTCCAAGTATCTGCAGTATTTTGCTTTTGAGTTCAAGTAGTCTGGGATGGAAATATAATGGCTCTGGTCGACATGCTTTCACCAAAACATATGCCACTATCCTCCACTGGTCATTACTGTGAGATGGAACCTGCCTTCAGCTGTATGCAGCAATTTAGAACTGAATTAAACTAATCTAAATTGTAAACATAGAAATTAGGTGCAGGAGTAGGCCATTCAGCCCTTCGAGCCTGCACCGCCATTCAATATGATCATGGCTGATCATTCCAACTCAGTATCCCGTACCTGCCTTCTCTCCATACCCTCTGATCCCCTTAGCCACAAGGGCCACATCCAACTCACTCTTATATATAGCCAATGAACTGCCTCAACTACCCTCTGGGCAGAGAGTTCCAGAGACTCACCACTCTCTGTGTGAAAAAGGTCCTTTCTCATCTCGGTCTTAAAGGATTTCCCCCTTATCCTTAAGCTGTGACCCCTTGTCCTGGGCTTCCCCAACATCGGGAACAATCTTCCTGCATCTAGCCTGTCCAACCCCTTAAGAATTTTGTAAGTTTCTATAAGATCCCCTCTCAATCTCCTAAATTCCAGAGAGTTATAAACCGAGTCTATCCAGTCTTTTCTTCATAAGGACAGTCCTGACATCCCAGGAATCAGTCTGGTGAACCTTCTCTGCACTCCCTCTATGGCAATAATGTCCTTCCTCAGATTTGGAGACCAAAACTGTACGCAATACTCCAGGTGTGGTCTCACCAAGACCCTCTACAAACTGAAGTAGAACCTCCCTGCTCCTGTACTCTAAATCCTTTTTGCTATGAAAGCTAACATACCATTCGCTTTTTTCACTGCCTGCTGCACCTGCATGCCTACTTTCAATGACTGGTGTACCATGACAACCCAGGTCTCGCTGCATCTCCCCTTTTCCTATTCGGACACCATTTAAATAATAGTCTGCTTTCCTGTTTTTTGCCACCAAAGTGGATAACCTCACATTTATCCACATTATACTGCATCTGCCAAACATTTGCCCACTCACCCAGCCTATCCAAGTCACCTTGCAGTCTCCTAGCATCCTCCTCACAGCGAACACTGCCCCCCAGCTTAGTGTCATCCACAAACTTGGAGATATTGCCTTCAATTCCCTCATCCAGATCATTTAATATTTTGTAAATAGCTGGGGTCCCAGCACTGAGCCCTGCGTACCCCACTAGTCACTGCCTGCCATTGTGAAAGGACCCGTTTACTCCTACTCTTTGCTTCCTGTTTGCCAGCCAGTTCTCTATCCACATCAATACTGAACCCTAATACCGTATGCTTTAAGTTTGTATACTAATCTCTTATGTGGGACCTTGTCGAAAGCCTTCTGGAATTAAACTAATCTAAATTGTAAACTTGGTACTGATTCAAAATTACAGTGACTTTGCTGGCAATGACTGATAGTGAATTTAGAAGTTGTGTAGGTTCACAGTTAATTTTACTTCGGAGTCACGTGAGTGACTACGTGAAGAACCCCGCCTGGCGCTGGAAACGGCATTACGTCGACGCTGACGGCAGAAGCAGGAGCTGCACAGACAGCTCCTCGACAGCGGTAGGTTCGGAACCGGCAGGTAAGTGCTGTTGAAAAAATTTTTAGGACTGGAAAACTCCGTGCCTGGTGGAAACCAGGATTTTAAAGGTTTTAAAAACAAACTAAAAAGTTTAAATTGAACAGATATACTCTGTTAAAATAACGGAGTTTTAAAAAGAACGTCCCAGGGGAATACCCAGCGATCGGGACGAGAGATTAATTACGGGGCCGGTTCCGATACTGGTACCGTTAAAAATACGGTAGAGAGGTAAAAATGCTCCACAATCTTTTGGCAGGGAATTTTAAAAGACAGAAAGGGCTGTACTTTAAAAAAGTTAATAAAAATCGCGATATGGAGAAAGTACTCCAAAATATAAAAAGAGACAAGGGTCACAGTACCCAAACAGCCCAAAAAAAGACCCTGAGGGGCTTGAATATACAAAATGGCTATGTGCCAAATTGAGAATTGAACCCTGGTTTAAGGGTGGAGGAAGTCTCTTTGGATATAATTCCAAGTGGATCAGGGCTGCAAAAGACAGACCCTGCAGTGGTGATGTGAATTATGAATGCACACCACAAATAAAAAAGTGAGGCCAGATGTGCCTGAGATAGCAACAGATTTTGCTATATCTAAAGGAAGTGGTGAGGCTATGGAAGAAAACCTAGCTGCCAACATTAATTATATGGTATCTCACCAACTTCAAGAATACGATAAAAACTTTTATGTTTTATTAAAATATCAACGGTAAATACTTTATAAATATCCATGTCTCAAATAATATGAGATATAAGAAATACAATTTCAAAGTATTTCAAAATGGTGCAAATAAGTAATACTTTCAAAATAAAATAAATTGCCATCAGTTGTGGAGCTCAATAGGAAGAAATATATAATTTACCGAATCTGCACTATAGGTTTGCAGATCAATACAAATCAGGATATTAAACTCCTGATTATTATAGAATAAACCTGCCATATGATAAATCAAAGATATTAATTACAAAAGAACAAACTACTGATCTTTAAAACTTTGGGGGAGAAAAACTATGATCCAATGAAAAATTTTGATAATGGATCAAAACAAAGGCAAAGATCTTTTAACTTGCGGTGAAAAAACTATGATCCAATGAAAGATTTGATAATGGATCAAAACAAAGACAGAAGTGGTATAACCAAACATAGCCTTATCTAAACCTATATAATTGGGGAAAGAAGGCTTGAAGTACGTTGAAAAGGTGCAAACATCTGGTTACAAAATAAGTTCATGAAATCTCCAATTATGGGGGATTACAGGTGTATTATGATTGTTAACCAATATAACTAAGGAAGGATTGGTTCACCTGTATAAGAAAACTTTAAAAATTGATTTCAGGTTTGCACTCAAAAGTAATTTTAATAAGAAGGGGTACGTACATGTATTTAATAAAATTACCTCAGTGTAAAGATTTCATGGTATAAACCATACAAAACATCATTACATTTACACTTTCACAGTGTAAGAAAATGGAAACATCTAGAACATGGAAAAACTGTTGTGATTAACAAAGTGTTAATCAATATTACAGGTGCTTGAAATTAATTAAAGTGGGTCAAGCTGTGCAAGTTAAAACATTGTCCAAACAATCAATCAGTTCAAGGTTGTTAAACCGAATACTGAAGGAACAATTATACTGATAAAAGATCAGCACTTGCACTAATAAGGTCATGGTCATGGGTTATCTCGATTACATTTAAATTGGAAGAGATAAGAGCAGCTGCAAATTAGTGCCTGCCATTACAAACCTTGTGAAAGGTAAGGACCTGACCCATTACATAAAGCATATGCTCAGGCATTAATAAAATATTTATAAATTACTATTCTGAATTTAGAAGTAATTCAAGCACCATAAGAGAGGGGGAAAATTGTTCCATGATACAAATATGTCTAATTGTTGTTGACATACTTTGTCCCTCCATTAGGATTAGGTAAAAAATAAATAAAGTTCCAAAAGAAGGAATACAGAAGCTTATAAGAATATGTATGCCTTGTGAAGAGGCTTATGCAAAATATCAAATGATACGTTATCATTATTAAAGTAATGTAAAAAAGGTTCATAAGCTGCTTCAACTATAAGATTAACAGCTGTTGCAAACTGAAGCAAGTGTTACAGATGATGTACAGCTTCTGTGAAAGTTTGGGTAAAGATAAGAATATTATCTATTCTTATAACAATAATTGATATGTCTCTTGTTCGGACTGCAGACAATAATACCAGGCGAACATAAATGGTTTGTCCTAAGTAATTTTCCAAACATTCGTATTAATTGTTGAAGTATAAGGAGTTATGGATTAAAAAGATCAATTGTTTTATTATGGAACTGTCCATGTCGTATCAAGATGAACAATACCACGGCTGTGGCATATGTTAACAATGGTCAAATTTGGGAGAAAAACATATTGTCATTATTTTACATTAGTTACGATTAATCTGGTTGTATACAGATTAAATCACTGATCTTTCAAATGTTTCTTGTGGGTCACAAGATAAGTCAAATAACAATCATGGGATTATCTAAGTAAACAGATGTGGCATATTTTAAAGTTTAGTCCACCTGTTTATCTCTAAGGAAGAGACAATGGTATCGAAGATAACAAATTTGGGAGAAAAAACATATTATCATTAATATGGATTACTTACGATTAATCTGATTGCATACAGATTAAATCACCGATCTTTCGAATATTTCTTGTGGGTAAACCAAGAGCAGTGAAGGTGGATGCTTTTCTCCCAATCACATGAGGAAAAGATTTCTTTGTGTTCCTCATTTTTAATAGGGCAGTATCTGATGAAAATGTAGCGGGACACTGCCAGAGGCATTTTTGGTGGCCTAATACGGGTCCTTTATGGTTTCATAAATATTGTGTGATTTTGAACTGCTAGTGATGATTCATAGTGGCAGCAATTTATTGAAGTCAAAAAAGGGGTCTCGACCTAGGTCGTTGCCTGTCTCCCTTCGCTCTTTGGATGCTGCTGCACCCACTGGGATCTCCAGGTTTGAGAAAACCCTGCAGTAATTTATTGTTGTACAAAAAAACCTCCATGACATGAAAATATGAATTTGACTATCTACAGGTTGACCAGACCATCACAACAGCTGATGGTCAAAGAAGTCTATGAATGTTAACCAATATAACAATATATCAATAAAATAATTATGTATAAAGAAGTGTTATACCTGCAATTTGCAGAAATAAGTCTAAAAAACAATATTTTGTTATAAGAAATTGGAGGTCTGTATATACAGTAAAGTTATTTTTATCATATTAGATATATGTGAATTCCTTGTGGATTGCATTTTCTAAGTATCTAATTGATAGAGCCAATAATAGGGCTCAGAGTGTTACCGTTTTATAAACGGACAATATATTAACCAAGAAGTTATCAGATGCATTCATAATATCCCAATATGGAAAGGGATATATATGTAAATATTAATAAATATATATATATATGTGTGTGTATATATATATATATATATATATATATATATATATATATATATATATATATATATATATATATATATATATATATATATAATATATATATCATATATATATATAGATATATATATATGATATATATATATGTGTATATGTATATATAATCTGTCCAAAATTGTAAAAAAATATAAAGGCAGGAGATAAATAATCTTGAAATGCCTTAAGAAATGGACTCTAACTCTATCTATGATTCAAAAAACTTAAACATTGAAAATAATAATTCTGATAACTTTAGTATCAATATAAGAGTGCAAACATTGCAAATGTTACGTTATAATTGCATGTGGATACAAATTGCATTATCATATATGTTTATGAATCTACCAAACAAAGCACACCAAGAAGACCTGAAACGAAGGTAAACCTATAAGCATATCCTGCCGGCTTTAAGTTGTGTGTGTGTGTGTGTGTGTGTGTGTGTGTGAACATTGATGAAAATGTTGCAGTAGGTAAGAGTCTCTGTGTCAATGAGACTGCTTATTACACACAAAAACCACATTGGGTTCAGTAAAAACTGATGGTTATAGAGGAATGTATTTCTAGATGGTTAAAAATTGGATACATTCAGTAGGAACTAGACACTGAAAGGTGGAAAATCACTCTGTTAATGAGGAAAATACATTCACAGGAATGGCACAGGATGAGCCACTCGAGCAAAGATGCAAGGCCGCAGGAGGCTGTAGATTACTGTTAAAGTAAAAAGGAACCAGTCATGGTGTCAGATTTAGACACGCAATGTTCGGTTCTCTATAATTGTTACTTTGTCATGCCATAAAAATATATATATCAATTGGTATTTGTGATAAACTTGCCTTTCAATGGAAAGGGCATTATTTTCATTTTTTATAACGTAAAATAATTTATCACATAACTTGAGGCAATGTTTGGGGAAAATGTGTTATTCGCTCATTATTGTGTTAAATGAGCCGTACTGTCGTATGGAATAAATTCTACGACACGAAAAAACACAGAAAGCTTCAAACTCTTCACGTAGTCACTCACGTGACTCCGAAGTAAAATAGTAAGATTAAACGAGAACTTACCAGTTCGAAGTTTGATCGTTATTTTATGAGGAGTAACGATGAGGGATTACGTGCCCTCCACTCCCCACCCTCATAAAATAAATGATCATCTGGTAGTTCTAAATCTATGATGAGCCTTACTATCTTACTCCGGCTATTTGTGTTCTGTGTTTTTCATGCCGCTGCTTTGAAGTATGCCGTTTCCAGCACCAGGCGGGGTTCTTCACGTAATCCCTCATCGTTACTCCTCATAAAATAACGATCAAACTTCGAACTGGTAAGTTCTTGTTTAATCTTACTATTTTACTTCGGAGTCACATGAGTGACTTCGTGAAGACCCCGCCAGCACGCATGCGCGACATATCGTTGCGCGCATTTGCTTGACAAGCTGGGGGGGGTGAGTGCGCTCTCTCCACGGGCTCTCCACGGGCTTACTGTACTAACTCACGAGACTTACATGTCCGACTCCAAATAGCTAACACAACGGTGGTGGCATATCAATCATATGGGTGGTATCAGGTCGCTATCTTGTGATGAATTGGCAAACACAATTTGGCACTGGTGCATCGAGAGAAATATTTGGATTACAGCGACCTATTTGCCAGGGAAGCTTAATACAGTGGCGGACACCAGGTCACGAGTATACAATGACAACATCGAGTGGATGTTGAACCCCCAAATTTTTGGTGACATTATAGCTCACTATGGGACACCAGATATTGACCTCTTTGTGTCCAGGTTGAAGCATCAGATACCAACATATGTGTCTTGGGAACCAGACCCTGGGGCAATAGCAATGGATGCGTTTTCTATCCATTGGGGGAAATGGTTTTGCTACGCATTTCCCCCATTTTGCCTCATCGGTCGGGTATTGCAGATAATTAACTTGGACTCTGCAACTGGCATATTGATCATTCCCGACTGGCCTACACAGCCATGGTACCCGATGGTCCTTAAAATTTTGAAACAGCCATGGCTTCCGATTGGGAAACACCCCAAATTAATTACACACCCCATTACGGGGGACAGTCACCCATGCCATGGTCACCTAAACTTGTTGGCCTGCAGGTTCTAAAAAGACCACTCATCCAGGCGGGCATCTCACCACGAGCCATGGAACTCATCTCAGCATCATGCCGAGTATCAACCCGGAGGCAGTACCTCACACAGATCAGGAAGTGGGAGGCATTCTGCTCTCGTACCAACACAACTACCAACACGGCAAAATCCCTGATGTCCTGGAATTCCTAGCTGGCCTTCATTTCGAGGCTGGCCTTAGCTACAGTGCCATCAACAGCGCCAGGAGTGCACTATCCTCATACCTGGACATAGGTATAGGCTCAAACTACCTGGTGTCTAAATTCATGAGGGGAGTGTTTAACACCAACCCTCCACGGCCCAGATACACCTTCACCTGTGATGTAGGGATCGTTCTGACCCTACTGAGGAGCTGGTCTCCAATGACCGAGATACCACTCAAACAGCTCACCCTCAAAGTGGTGATGCTGATGGCACTGACTACAGCTCAACGAGTCCAGGCATTACAAAAACTGCGGCTGGATAGCATGGTCTCCACCCCTGCACAGGTGACTTTCTTTGTCCAGGACTTATTGAAGCAGCACAGACCTGGGGATCGTGGGCTGCAGTTGGAGTTTTGGGCATACCCTACTTATGCCACCCTCTGCATAGTCACCCATCTCCACCACTACATCCGAATGACACGAACCATCAGGAAGAAGGAGCAGGGGCCCCTCATCAGCCACAAACCTCCGCATCACCGGGTGACTGTGCAGACTATCGCCAGGTGGCTCAGGGCGGTGTTGGGTGCAACAGGAGTCGCTGCTAACATTTTTAAATCTCATTCTACTAGGGCTGCATCCACATCAGCGGCGAGGGCCATGGAGGTGCCCATGGACCACATCCTCGCCACCGCGGGCTGGGCCAGTGAAGCAACCTTCCAAAGGTTCTACAATAAACCACTGGTCGCCCCTGCAACATTCGCAGAAGCTGTGCTGGGAGCCGCTCAGCGAATGTTTGTCCCCGAGTTAGGGGTTATTTGTTTATTATTATTTGTTTAATAAATATGCATTATTTTCAGCTTGTTTTCGACTGAACTGCATTAACAGCCTTCCTCCATCAGGATTGCGGCAGTGTGATAGCATGGACGTTGTCCAGGGCGTGAAATCACAGAGCTTTGAAATCTTCATGAAGTCACTCACGTGACTCCGAAGTAAAATAGTAAGATTAAATGAGAACTTACCAAGTTCGAAGGTTGATCTTTATTTTATGAGGAGTCGCGGTGAGGGATTTCGTGCCCTCCACTCCCACCCTTTATCATAAGGTCAACTGGGAAGTTCTACGTTCTTCATCTTACTATTTTCAGTCATGATACGTTCTTGAAGGATGTCGTGCATGCGTGCTGGCGGGGTCTTCACAAAATCCCTCACCGCAACTCCTTATAAAATAAAGATCAACCTTCGAACTTGGTAAGTTCTTGTTTAATCTTACTATTAAACAGCAAACATTGCCCTGTTCAATGTCAGGAGTAGACAGAATTTATTTGGAACTGTACTGGAGTTCTTTAACACCTGAGATTGGATTAAATTGTTCAAATTCATGCAGGCTAACTCTAGCCAAACTGGGCAACGTCTGAAATCACCTAAATTCTCATTCATTGTTCCAGGAAATGTAGTTACTGATGGAATTGTTTTTCCTTTGTTAAATGCCTCCCTTATACACTGTCAGAATACACTGTAAATTCACACGACCCAGACACACAACGGAACAGGCTGCCAACTAACTTAGGCACAGGTCAGTGTTTTATAAGCAATGAATAATTGGTTGTCTTTAAATAGCTTTAAAAGCAATTTACACTTTCATATGGGTTTCAACATAATAACTACGATTTCAATAAATTACAGCACAACAGCTTTATGGATTAAAACTATTTATAGCTATCATAGCTATCAATTTTAATAGACAATATTTGTCATGAATTTGTGCCTTGATTTGCTAAGTAGAGGAGAAAGCGCCAATCCCAATGCCTGGCCCGAGAATCAATGAGTTATACATTGTAAAAGGGGACCCTTCTGCCCATCGTGTCCGCCTTGACCATCAAGCATCAACGATTCCTCTCACATCCTCATCAACCTCCTCTCCACCACGATTCTCCTGTAGCCCTCACTTAAAGTGATCAGATACCCTAACGACCATTACATCTTTGAGATGTGAGGGAAACCTGAGCACCCAGAGGAAAGCAAGGGCAACTTGCAAACTCCACGTCGATAACACCCTGGGTTATGACTAATAGAGTTTAATGAAGATTTACGAGTGTGAGGTGTTGGATTTTGGGAAGTCAAACCAAAGCAGGAACTTCACGGTGGGAGGTGCTGTAGAGCAGAGGGATCTAGGAGTTCCCTGAAAGTGGTGTCATAGGGTGGTAAAGAAGTACATGAGCCTTCACCGATTGAGTTATTGAGTATAGTGGTTAGGATGTTAGTTACAGTTGTACAAGCCATTGTTGAGTGCAGGGAAGATTTACGAGAATGTTGTCAGGACTTTAAATAGAGATTAGGCAAGCTAGGACTTCAAAGAATAAAGTCCTCAGGAGGCTTAGGGGTAGTCTTATAGAGGTGTATAAAATCATGAGGAGAATTCATAGGGTGAATGAATGAAGTATTTTACCCAGGGTAAGGAAATCAAGAACTAGAGGACGTAGGTTTAATTTAAAATAATTTAATAGCAACTTGAGGGGCAACATCTTCATTCAGAGAGTGGTGGGTAAATGGAATGAGCTTTCAGAAAAGGAAGTTGGGGCAGACACAAAAACAATATTAAAAAAAAAAACACTTGAACAGGTACATGGAAGGAAAAGATTTTGAGAGATATTGGTCAAATGTAGACAAATGGGACCAGCTTAGATGGGGCATCATGATCAATGGATGAGTTGGGCTGAAGGGCCTGATCCCGTGACTATGACTGAACTTAGCTCTTTGGATCTAAAACAGCTTTAATTCTCGCACCTCTATGCCATCCTTCTCCAACCTTATTGAAAACCTTCAATGCCAATGTTCAGAAAACAACCTCCTCAAGTTCAGCTGCCCACAGAAATTTGACTTCACCTCAGATTGGTTCCATGGCAGCATGCAAGCCATGCTCCTAACCAACAGATCTCCACAACAGGAACAATTCTCAGTGAAGGCTCTTTAGTCTTTTCCATATTTGTTGCTTCAGCTTTGCACCTCACCTTCAACCAGAGGAATGGACATAATCTTCAGAAATAGTGGGGGAACTGTTCAACCTGTGATGAGCACATTTCAGAACCATAATCCTAGAAGATGTGGTGCAGCTCATAGAACTGTTGCCTCACAGGACCCGAGTCCTGGGTTCGATCCTGACCTCGGCTGCCAACTGTGTTGAGTTTGCACGTTCTCCCTGTGATCCCATGTGCTTCCTCTGGCTGCTCTGGTTTCCTCCCACATCCCAAAGGGTTTTGTATCGGAAAGAACTGCAGCCGCTGGTTTAAACTGAAGAGATACGCAATATGTTGGAGTAACTCAGCGGGATAGGGAGCGTCTCTGCAGAAAAGGAATGGGTGACGTTTCAGGTTGACAGGGTCGGGTCGTCTGAAGATGGGTCTCAAGCCGAACCATCACCCATTCCTTCTATCCAGAGATGCTGCCTGTCCCACTGAGTTACTCCAGCATTTTGTGTCTCAAAGAGTTTCGTAGGTTAATTGGCCATTGTACATTGCCCCCAATGTGTAGAGAATGGATCTGAAAGTGGGGGAGCATTGAACTAATGTGAACGGATGACTGATAACTGGTGTGAACTCGATGGGAGTTTTCCATTGAATCTTTCAATCAAAATCTCAGTAGTTGAGCTGAGACTTGGCATAAAACCCACAGCCTACCAGGTGGTGGCAGTGAACCCTGACCTCCGGTGTGCTACTGACATATGAGCTACCTACAGAAGGAACTTCAGGCATTGGAAAAAAATACCACCATCACAGTCTCCACAAAATGCTCCAAATTCACTGGAAGGATAAGCAAACCGACATCAGTGGTCTTTCTCAGACAAACAGCCCCACCAAGGCTCTTGTTGCACTTTGACTTTAGAAGCAGATACTCCATTCTGCACTCTGCCATGGGAGCAATTTACAAGGTAGGTAGTGAAACAGGTTCAAGGATACACTCAAGTCTTCCTGAAGATGCAGGAAAAATGTTCCCGCTGTTGGGGGAGTTGCAGGAAAAATGTTCTCGATATTGGGGGAGTCCAGAACCAGGGGTCACAGTTTAAGAATAATGGGTAGGCCATTTTGGACTGAGATAAGGAAAAACCTTTTCACCAAGAGAGTTGAGGATCTGTGGAATTCTCTGCCACAGAAGGCAGTGGAGGCCAATTCACTGGATGTTTTCAAGAGAGAGTAAGATTTAGCTCTTAGTTAATGGAATCAAGGGATATGGGGAGAAAGCAGGAACAGGGTACTGATTTTAGATGATCAGCCATGATCATATTGAATGGCGGTGCTGGTTCGAAGTGTCGAATGGCCTCCTACTGCACCTATTTTCTATGTTCCTATGTTTCTACGTAAGATGTGCATCATCAACCTCTGGCCTCCAACTACTCAAAATGAAGAAAGAACATTTGTGTTGTTATTGAGAACCTCAAATCCATTCATCGGCGCTACTGAAACCCTGTGTAAATCAGCAGAGGGAGGGCATCACTCACAGAATACCCACTCCTGCAAAGGCTTTACAGACTCACTGACCGGATACACCCTGAGGCACAATGCGGTATCCGTGGAGATTGATCTACAATGGTCAATGACACACCCTGTGTCAAATCCAAGACAGATGCAGAGAGCAGCAAACCCCATTCTATTAATCTCCTGTATGCCAAACACTTTAACTCCCCTTCCCATTCCCATACATACCTTTCTGTCCTGGGCCTCCTCCATTGTCAGAGTGAGGCCAAACACAAATTGGAGGAACAGCACCTCACATTTTGCTTGGGCAGAATTGATTTTTCTAACCTCAACTCCCCTTAACTCTAACTCCCCTCTCTCGGTCCCTCCCCCATCCAAGTCGTCGTAATAGTTTAAAAGTCATCTCCTTTTCTCCACAGATGCTGCCTGACCCGCTGAGTTACTCCAGCTTTACGTGTCTATCTCCCATTATACATCATCTTTGCGTGTCTAACAAAAACATTTGATTCTGTCACCACACACCGTGTCTATCAGGCACTGGAGAAGAATGGATGTTCACCACGTCTTCTAAACCTCATGCGGTCCTTCAATGAGATTATGTATGGCACAAGGCAATTTGATGGTGCTACGTCAGACAGTTTCCCCATGAGATGTGGAGTGAAGCAAGGCTGTGTCCCAGCACCCGCTATGTTCGGCATCTTACTATCTGTCCTTCTGTCCTTCTGTCTTCCCGACAGACACAGAACGATTGTATTGTCACACCAGAAGCATCAGGAAGTTCTTCAATCCGGCAAGATTGAAAACCAAGATGAAGGAGAGAACTGTGCTTATAAGGTGAGTCCTGTACGCTGATGATGCTGCATTAATCACCCTAAAGGAAGAAAGACTTCAGGGCTGATGAACAGACTGTCTCTTGCTTGCAACCAATACCGACTGACAATCAACGTTCAGAAGACTATTGTCGTGGGTCAGGGCACTCCACACCCGCCTGAAATCACCCAAAGTACAAATCCACTGCAAACTGTCACCAAATTCACCTACCTAGGATCTACAATGACAGATAGCTTCTCTCCAGATGAGGAAATTTTACTTCGGAGTCACGTGAGTGACTACGTGAAGACCCCGCCAGCACGCATGCGCGACAAAAGGGAATTGAGAAAACAATCAGAGAATTTCAAGAGTTCGTATCAAATATATTTATAAAAAACTAAAAAGATGGCGGTTGCCGTATCATTACAGATTTGACCGAACTAAATACTTCCGTTCAGTATGCCCATTTCAAAATAGACACGTTTGTCACACACAGGATCATCGTAAATACCTGAAATTTATCTGGATGGGACAGCTATGGCAGTATAAGGCCTTACCCAATGGGTTGTCATCAGCACCCAGGCTATTACAAATTTATTAAAACCAGCTTTAGCATACTTAAAGAAACATAACCATATCGTCATGGCTTACCTTGATGATATTCTCATTGTAGGTGAAAAATTGGAGCTGGCTACATTGGCAGTATCAGCCACAACACAGGGATTTAACATACATCCAGATAAATCAAAATTGGAACCCTCCACTACCATGGATTATTTGGGGTTCACTATTGACTCTGTTCATATGTCTATCACCTTGCTACCAAACAAAGTGACAGACTTGATGGGAGTATGCAAAAGCCTCACTGGCGTCAGGGAACCATCCATTCGGCAAGGAGCAAGAGTGATTGGGAAATTGGTGGCTGCGTTCCCAGCAGCACAATTGGACCACTCCATTATTAAAACCTGGAAGAGGGAAATTTTAGCTCTCAAAAATCATGCAGGCCATTTCAATAGGCCTATGCAACTACCAGGGAAAGCAGAATCAGAATTAAACTGGTGGATAGAAATGCTCAGCATTATTCTAACCCCATCACCCCATTCTATATCCCTAGGGTACATTACAGACTGATGCCAGTGCTAAAGGTTGGGGAGCAACTAATACCACCGCAAGTTGTGGTGGCAGATGAGTGCACAAAAATTATCCTGTTTAAAGCACTAGGAATTAATTATCTAGAAATGCTGGTAGCATTTCATGGACTCAGGGCCTACTGCTCAGATGAGCACCAGTTGCATGTACGGTACAAATTGTTGATACCACAGTGGGGGCCTATATATAATCATATGGGTGAAATAAAGTCGATATCATGTGATGAATTGGCTAATAATATCTGGCACTGGTGTCTGGGAGAGAGTTTGGATCTCAACCACTTACCTTCCAGGTAAGCTAAATACAGGGGCAGACACCAGGTCACCTAAATTCAACGACAACATTAAATGGATGTTGGATTGGAAAGTGTTTACAGATATTATAGACCGGTATGGGACACCAGATATCGACCTTTTTTCCATCCAGACTAATTCACCAACTACCAACATATGTTGCTTGGGAACCAGACCCAGGGGCAGCAGCGATGGACGATTACTCGCTGCATTGGGGAGGGGGGGATTTGTTTTGCTATGCATTTTCCCCTTCTGCCTCATCAGGCGAGTCTTACAATAATTAAACAAGACGCCGCAACGGGTACCATGGTTCCCAACAGTACAATGATGGCCTCAGAACCCTGCATCTGGATCAACAACGGCCAAGGAGGTTGACACACCCCGTGTGGGAAAGTACCCGTGCCATGACTGTATGAACTTGTTGATTTGCAGTTTCTAAACAGGCCATTTCTGGGATACGGACTCTCCGACAGGACGATCAATGCCATCTCAGCGTCGTGCAGGGTGTCCACGAGAAGACAGTACCTGACATATGTCAGGAAATGGGAAGTGTTCTGCACCAGGACGAACACTACATATGACTCAGCCACCAACACTGAAGTGCTGGAGTTCTGGCCACCCTTCATTTCGATGAACGATTGAGTTACAGTGCCATTATTGTGCAAGGAGTGCCCTATCTAATATCTGGGCAGAGGGAGTGATCACCTGGCTATAGGATCACACCCACTAGTACCTAAACGAATGAGGGTTTTTTGTACTCTACCCCCCCCCCCCCCCCCCCCCCCCCCCCCCCAGGCCCAGATACACCCATATATGGGACATATGTAGTACACCATGTTACGAGGATGGACACCAATATCGGGGCTCACTCTGGACAAACTAATATCCTAGATGGGAATGATTATGGCACTTGGATCAGCACAACGGGTCCAGTCCTTACACAAGCTAGTATAGGATGTCATGTCTGTCACAAATGGCAGATAACCTGCTACATACAGGGGTACTTAAACAAGACTGACCCGGTTCTTCTGGCCAATATTAGAGTTCTGGCCTATCCTGCAGATAGTCGGCCCGACATAGTGACACATATTTTGCAATATATAGTCACCAAGACACTTATGGGCACGGAGAGAGCTTTCTCATTAGCCATAAATGCCCTCACCTAAGGTCACAGTGCAAACCATATCCAGATGGTTAGGGTGGTATTACGTGCAGTGCTGGATACTAATGTTTCAAATCTCACTCCACCAGGGCTGCATCTACATCGGACGCTAGGATGATGGGAGTTCCTATGGACCACATCCTTGCCACAGCGGGGTGGAGCAATGAACGCATTCAATGCTTTATAATAAACCCGTGGCCGCTCCTGAGACGTTTGCAGGGGAAAAATTAAGTTCTGTAAAATAAATTACCCAATGTGGGGCATATTATTTTAGGTATGAATAATACCTTTATTGTTTTTCAGCACAGTGTCGTGTGTGAAATACGTTCATCCTCCGTCCCAGAATGGCAGTGTGTGAGCATGGTCTCATTCCAGGGCATGAAATCACAGAGCTTTGAAATCTTCACGTAGTCACTCACGTGACTCCGAAGTAAAATAGTAAGATTAAATGAGAACTTACCAGTTTGAAGTTTGATCTTTATTTTATGAGGAGTTACGATGAGGGATTACGTGCCCTCCGCTCCCAAAACCCTCTATTATAAAGTTCAACTGGTATGGAAGTTCTCTCTTATCTTACTATATTAATCTACTCTGGTATCTGTGATTTCACACCACTGCTTTGAAGAATGTCGCGCATGCGTCCTGGCGGGGTCTTCACGTAATCCCTCGTGGTAACTCCTCATAAAATAAAGATCAAACTTCAAACTGGTAAGTTCTCATTTAATCTTACTATTAATTAACGTACAGGAAAGGCAGCAACCGCATTGGTTGTCGCGGACACAGCGGTCGAAGGGCCTGTTTCCACCGTGTGTTTATTAACTGAACTAAATTAAACTGCACTAAAGAACCTCCAGGCAGGAATGAAGTTCCATGGCAGCATTGGGGTTCCAAACCCTTTTTTTTTTTTTACAAATGCTTTTATTCAAACCAACAAATACAAAACAGTAACACGATCAGAGAATGCCTATATTGGCATTTTACAAAGAAAGATCTCAAATTAAAATATTATCATCTTTATTAATAATATATTCGACCTCCTGCAGTGACCAGCGTTCACGGAAAGCCTCCACAGTCCCCGTGGACACCGCGTGTTCCCTCTCTAGGGACACGCGGGCACGGACGTAACCCCGGAAGAGGGGCAGGCAGCCGACTGCTGTGCGGCCGTCGACTGCCCGCTGCCTGGACCCGCGAATGGCCATCTTGGCCAGGCCCAGGAGCAGACCGACAGGGAGACCCCCTCCTCCCTCCCGACCCTCCCCCCTCTGCACCGGGTGCCCAAAAATCAATAGCGTCGGACTAAAGTGGAGCCAAAACTTGAGGAGCAGCCCCTTCAGATACTCGAACAAGGGCTGCAACCTCTCACACTCCATGTAGACATGCAACACGGTCTCTTCCTCGCCGCAAAAGTGACAGGCGGCGGACGAGTCCGTGAACCGGCTCAAGTACCTGTTACAGGCCACGGCTTTGTGCAACACTCTCCACCCCAGGTCCCCGATGTAAAGGGGGAGGACTCCCTTATAGAGAGACCTCCACTGAGGACCTCTCCCCTCGTCAGGTGGTAACACGGACCGCCAGGGCGGAAGACGAGGGCGAGGAACTGGAGAGTGTGCAAGAGCAACCTGTACAACACACGCCTCTCCGCATCACGGAACGGCACGCTGGGCATCTCGGAAAGGCGGCTCATGTTGCGTGGGGCCGGCTCTCGGGGAGGGAGCCGGGCCATGGGTCCTATGAACAATTCCGATGGAGCGGGGGTAAGCTCATCCGGAATCGCTCCACTGGAGGGCAGGCACCAATGCCACAAAATGACCAACAGTAATAGCAACAAATTCCCCAATCCATCAACCAGAGGTGACTTTGTCTGTGGAAGTTGCGAGGGTCCGCCTGACATGGATAGGCCTAGTCAGCCACAGCAGGCAAAGCAACCACAGATGGAACATTCCCCTCCCCAAGCAGGGCAAGATTAAAAACGCACCTTCATCTCCCACAGATGGGGGGATGCCAGCTACAAATCCACTGCCAACACCACTGAAACCCTGTGTAAAACAGCAAAGTAAGGGCATCACCTCACAGAATAGCAACTCGCCATTGCCTTGGAGCAATTCCTGCTCCTTCTGGGCAAGAGCCGGCCGTTCCCACATTGGCTTCATGTGTTACTTCACAACCCAGTCAGAGGAAGCAGCCATCATCGATTCTGAGACCCAAGAGATGTGTTGTGGATGGACCGGTGCCAAGGTAACATTTCCTTTGGAGAAAATTCATTCTTTAGCTTTCCTCAGACTTCTGTGAGGAGAAGTGAACTTGAATCTTTGCAATAAATTGGTGCTAATTTTTGCAATTCTTAGCACATCAATCTGGAAATGGCCTTGGATAGTCAACTTGTTTCAGCATCTTATGATGATGCTGTTTGCCTTTTTAAGGTACAAACCTATCAGAAATGCCCATCTTGCGTGATAATTGGAAAAACTCCCTTTCCGTAAGGAAAGAATCAGGTGACATGACAATTAAATTATCAGTGCTGTGGCTTATCAAAAAATATGCAAGAGATTAGGCAGATTTAATATGTTCTTTTTTCTTAATCCTTAATTCCTTATAGGTGGACTTGGACTAAAACCCCAGATTGACCAGGTTTTGCTGCTGAATATAGAAATTACTGTTTTACATAGTGCTATAAGCCCCCAAAACTACTGGAGCAAATTGGAAACAGACGTTTCATTCCACACCACCAGGTCCACCTGATTTTGATTCTGCAATGGAATCTTCTCTGCAATACACATTCTTCACAACCCATCCTTCACAATAGAGTGTTACACCTTGGAAACCAGCCCTTCAGCCCAACTTGCCCAGACTGGCCAACATGTCCCAGCTACACTAGTACCAACTGCCCGCGTTTGGTCCATATCCCTCCAAACCTGTCCTATCCATGTACCTGTCTAACCGATTCTTAAACTTTGGAATAGTCCCAGCCTCAACTACCTCCTCTGGCAGCTTGTTCCATACACCCACCAGCCTTTGTGTGAAAAGGTTACCCCTCAGATTCCTATTAAATCTTTTCCCCTTCACCTTAAACCCATGTCCTCTGGTCCTCGATTCACCTACTCTGGGCATGGGACTCTGTGCATCTACCCGATCTATTCCTCTCATGATTGTGTATACCTCTCTATAAGATCACCCCTCATCCCCCTGCGCTCCAAGGAATAGAGTCCCAGCCTACTCAACCTCTCCCTCTAGCTCACACTCTCTAGTCCCGGCAACATCCTCGTAAATCTTCTCTGTACCCATTCCAGCTTGACAAGTTATCGAGAAAAATGGGTTCACGTCCACCGTGTACTGTTACCCTGGTACCACAACAAGCTAATAGTGAAAGGACCTAGTGAATCATGTTGATTAGAATTCACATAGATGACTTGTTTCATTAGTCTATGGCTCTTGGATAACAGCACTTCTTACAAATGGGTCATTCACTATTTGTACAATGAAGTTTGTATCCATTACTCAACTTTTGGAAGATTGCTATGAATATAAATAATGTGACATACTGTCTCCTTTTCCCGTAATAATGGTGCTCAATATAATTATGCTCTTGAAGTGAAACAAAGGCACTAATGGATTATATCCCAACGAGCTATCAGACAAGGCACTGATGTAAAATTTGTATCTGACTGGCGAACAATAAGAATTTTAACATATCTTCACAAGAATTTGCTCTGAGCTTGGATTGAACAATATATGGACAGAACTGGAAGATGTGCTTTCCTATATTTCAGGAGCTGTCCTGATGTGAGATTACTTTTGGAAAGGTTTAATCAGGAATGCTGATATATTATGATGCTCTAAAATATTTCACAATGCAATTGTCATAAGTGATAGGAGTAGAATTAGGCCATTCGGCCCATCAAGTCTACTCCGCCATTCAATCATGGCTGATCTATCTCTCCATCCTAACACCTTTCTCCTGCCTTCTCCCCATGACCTCTGACTCCTTTACCAATCAAGAATAGCGATCTCTGCCTTAATAATATCCACTGACGGCCTCCACAGCCTTCTGTGGCAAAGAATTCCACAGATTCACCACATTCTAACTAAAGTAATTTCTCCTCATCCCCTTCCTAAAAGAACGACCTTTAAATCTGAGGCTATGACCTATAGTCCTAGACTCTCCCACTGGTGGAAACTCTCCACATCCATTCTAACCAAGTCTTTCACTATTCTGTACTTCTAAACTCTTCTAAACTCCAGCAAGTACAGGCCCAGTGACATCAAACGCTCATCATAGGTTAACCTACTCCTTCCTGGGATCATTGTTGTAAACCACCTCTGGACCCTCTCCAGAGCCAGCACACCCTACCTCAGACAAGGTGCCCAAAATTGCTCACAATATTTGGATGCAAATGTGTAATTAATAGTATTTCAAATTCTCTTGAGTATAAGAGTCAGGACATATGACCCGTCTCGACCCGCAGCATCACCTATTCCTTTTCTCCAGAGATGTTGTCTGTCCCGCTGAGTTACTCCAGCTTTTTGTGCCTATCTTTGGTTTAAAGCAGCATCTGCTGTTCCTTCCCACACATCTTTACAGGACTTTGGTTCAGCAGCATTTGGAGTATTGTGTGCCTCCACTTGTAGCTCCCATACAGGACGGACATAGAGGCTTTGGAAAGGATGCAGAGGAGGTTACCAGTATATCGTGAAGAAAGGAACTGCAGATACTGGTTTACACCAAAGATAGATACAAAATGCTGGAGTAACTCAATGGGACAGGCAGCTACTCTGGAGAGAAGGAATACGTGATGTTTCGGGTTGTGACCCTTGTTCAGACTGAGATTCAGGGGAGAGAGAGACTAGAGATATGGAAGGGCAAGGTGTGAATGCTCAAGGAAATGTCAAATGGTTCATTGCTGGCTGAGGGGAAGGTGACAATGAGACATACAAACAGTAAATTTAATCAGGATTACAGTGAAACTAGTTGGTGAACGAGGGTGGGGGAAGGATGGAGAGAGAGGGAAAACAAGGGTTAATTGAAGTTAGAGAAATCAATATTCATACCGCTGGGTTGTAAGCTGCCCAAGCGAAATATGAGGTGCTGTTCCTCCAATTTGTGTTTGGCCTCACTCTGACAATGGAGGAGGCCTAGGACAGAAAGGTCAGTGTGGGAATGGGAGGGGGAGTTAAAGTGTTTAGCAACCGGGAGATTGGGTAGGCTTAGGCGGATTCAGCCTTAAGGTTTTTACCAGTATATTGCTTGGAGTAGAGGGTAGAAGCAGCAAGGAGAGGTTGGATAGACTTGGATTATTTTCTCTGGCATGTCGGAGGCTGATATCAAAGTATGAGAGGCGTAGATAAGGTAGACAGTCTAGAACCATTTGCCCAGGATGGAAATATCAAATACTAGAGGGGGACTAGCCTTAAGGTGAGGGGGGCAAAGTTTAAAAGAAATGTGCGGGGCAAGTTTTTTTACAGGGAGGGTGGTAGGTGCCTGGAATGCATTGCCAGAGTTGGAGGTGGAGGGAAATACGATAAAACAGACTTTTGGATAAGCAGTTGGATATGTAATGATTGGAGGGATATGGGTTTAAAGGCACATAAGAGTTTCTCTTGACCATGTTTGGCACAGACAGTGTGGGCTAAAGGGCCTGTTCCTGTGCACGACCTTTCTATGTTTTGGGAGAAGAAGCTGAAGTGTCAATGCTTTCCGGGAAAGTATGATATGACCAACACAGCACACATCAGACCCAATGAAGGCTTATCGTTATGTTTAAGAAGGAACTGCAGAAATCGAAGGTAGACAAAAGTGCTGGAGAAACTCAGCAAGTGCAGCAGCATCTATGGAGTGAAGGAAATAGGCAACGTTTCGGGCCGAAACCCTTTTTCAGACTGATGGACTGATGAAACCCTCCTTCAGTCTGAAGAAAGGTTTCGGCCCGAAACGTTGCCTATTTCCTTTGCTCCATAGATGATGCTGCACCCGCTGAGTTCCTCCAGCATTTTTGTCTACCGAAGGCTTATAGTTACTCTGACAGTTAGAGCTGCCTCAGACACAAAGATAACACTTAATGAATGAAAAACAGTGGGATTTGCATATTTTCATCGAAAGGCTATTTTACCTGCAATGAATGTCCATGTCCTTTGTCATTCAGGTGGCAAAGTGGTGCAGTGTTTAGTTTGGTTCAGAGAAACAGGCCCTTCGGCCCACCGAGGCCTGCTCCGACCAGCGATCCCTGCACATTAACACCACCCTACACACACTAGGGACAATTTACATTTACACCAAGCCAATTAACCTACAAACCTGTACGTCTTTGGAGTGTGGTAGGAAACAGATCTCGGAGAAAACCCACGCAGTCAAGGGGAGAACATACAAACTCCCTACAGAAAGCACGTGCAGTCGTGATCGAACCCGGGACTCTGGCGCTGTAAGGCAGCAACTCGACCGCTGTGCCCCCGTGCCGTCCAACACCATGCTGCCTTACAGCACCAGAGACCTGGGCTCGATGCTAACTGCAGGTGCTGTCTGTACAGAGTTTGTACGTTCTCCCTGTAACCTGCGTAGGTTTTCTCCAGACGATCCGTTTTGCTCCCACATTCCAAAGACGTTGGTAGGTTAATTAGTTTCTGTAAACTTGTCCGAAGTGTGTAGGATAGAAGTAGTGTATGGGCCCTGCGCAGACTCAGAGGACCGAAGGGCCTGTTTTCACACCCTTAAAAGCCAAATTTCAATGCCTGAAATTGAAGTTATCTAGCCCCTTGTAACACCATTCCAATTTTGTTATTAAATGTCCCTCATTCTGGATAAATAATTCATTCCATGCCAAAAAAGAATAATCAGCTGAGCTTTGGATTCTGGTATAATATCCATCTCCACCATGTAAACAGTCAATAATTACAGAGCCAACACTTTGTTAAACTGTTTGCCAGCACCAAGGAAGTGCATTGCAGTCACATTGATGATGACAAATTCTTTTGGGCAGTTCAATAATTTCTTACCACTATCTTATCGTAAATATATTTGAATGTATACGTCCACATAAACCGATCTGTGCCTGCTCTCCTTTCGAAGCCAGTGGGTTTTATTAAGTTATATTAGGCCGTGATCAATGAGAATAAGAATTCACACATCAGGCAGAGTGTAATGCTGTGAATATTGATCAGTTTCAAAGGTGATAGAGGCAGTGTGGAACACAGATGTAGTGGTGAAGGGGCACCTCCCTCACAAATCTAGGATAGTCAGGAATAGTACAAAGAGCACAGGTACATAGTTTGTAGACAGTGGCATGGCAGGTAGATAGGTGGTCAAAAAGGGTTTTGGCACATTGGCCTTCATCAATCAGTGCATTGAGGATAGAAGTTGGGAGGTCATGTTGCAGTTGCATAAGACGTTGATGAGGCCGCATTTAGAGCACTGTGTTCAGTTCTGGGCACCGTGTTATAGGAAAGATGTTGTCAAGCTGGAAAGGGTGCAGAGAAGATTGACAATGATGTTGCCAAGACTCGAGGGCCTGAGATTTAGGGAGAGATTTTGCAGGCTAGGACGCTATCCCGGAGTACAGGAGGATGAAGGGTGATCTTATAGAGGTGTATAAGATCATGAGGTACCTAACACTCTCTGTGTAAAAAGAAATGCGCACAGCATTCGCAATCTGGCCTAATGTGGCCATGTATTTGTACACTGAGAATGGCTCGATTGTAATCATGTATTGTTCAGTTCAGTTTAGTTTATTGTCATGTGCCCAGTGAAAAGCTTTATTACGTGCTATCCAGTCAGCAGAAAGACAATACATGATTACAAACGAGCCATTTACAGTGTATAGGTACATGATAAGGGAAAAACATTTAGTGCAAGGGAAAGCCAATGAGGTCCAATCAAGGATAGTTTGAGGGTCACCAAACAGGTAGGTAGTAGTTCAGCACTGCTCTCTGGTTGTGGTGGGATGATTCAGTTGCCTGATAAGAGCTGGGAAGAAACTGTCCCTGAATTTTGAGGTGTGCGTTTACACACATTTATACCTTTTACCGGATAGGAGAGGGGAGAAGAGGGCCGATGGCTGGTTAGCACACAACAAAAGCTTTTCACTGTACCTCAGTACACGTGGCAATAAACTAAACTGGACTGAACTAAAGTTTATGCAGCTGGAACATGTCTTCCTGACTTTTCTACTCAATGCCCTGACCCATGAAGGCAAACATAGCACATGCCATCTTTACCACTCTATCTACTTGTGTTGCCAGTGTCAGTTAGCTATGGATTTGGACCCAAAGATCCCTCGATACATCAATGTTCCTCAGGGGTCCTGATACTTTATATATTTCCCCCTCACATTTAACCTCCCACAAGGCAAAACCCTACACTAGTCCAGATTCAACGTCATCTGCCATTTCTTTTCCCAATTTACCAAATGACAAATATTCTGCTGTATCCTTTGACAACCTTCCTCACTATCCTCAACCCCATCAACTATATTTGACAGCTCCTGCTTTGTAGATAACTGAAGGCAGACTGAATGAGCAGTGCTTATCCATGTTAGTAAATGTCTACTTTTTGTGAAAAACTTTGGTGAAGAAGGCGCAAAGGACTGAACAACTCAACATGTGACTCCTGTTACTCTTATTGTATTGTGGTCTTAGGAGTTAACCACGTGTACATCAATTAACTGGTTGTCTAAGTAGTTTAGTTCAGTTTAGTTTATACAGTCTTAGAGTCATAGACTGACACAGTGTGGAAACTGGTCCTTCGACCCAACTTGCCCACACCGGCCAACATGTCCCAGCCACACTAGTCCCACCTGCCTGCGTTTGGTCCATATCCCTGCAAACCTGACCTATCCATGTACCTGTGTAACTGCTTCTTAAACGTTGGGATAGTCCCAACCTCAACTACCTCCTCTGGCAGCTTGTTCTATTTACCCACCACCCTTTGTGTAAAAATGTTATCTCTCGGATAACATTCTCACCTTAAAACTATGTCCTCTGGTCCTCAATTCATCTACTCTGGGCAAGATACTTTGCATCTACATAATCTATTCCTCTCATGATTTTATATACCTCTATAAGATCACCCTGCATCCTCCTGTGCTCCAGGGGATAGAGTCCCAGCCTACTCAACCTCTCCCGAAAGCTCAGACTCTTTAGTCCTGGCAACATCCTCGTAAATCTTCTCTGTACCCTTTCCAGCTTGACAACATCGTTCCTATAACATGGTGCCAAGAACTGAACACAATGCGGTCTCACCAACATTTTATATGACTGCCACATGACCTTCTATACTCAATACACCGACTGATGAAGGCCACTTCCAAAAGCCTTTTTGACCACCTTATCTACCTGCGATTTGACCTTCAAGGAACCATGCACCTGTGCTCCTAGATCCCACTGCCCAAAGTCTACCATTTAGTTTAAATATACAGCACAGAAACAGACCCTTCAGCCGCACCGAACAGTAATCCCCGCACATTAACACTATCCTACACAAGGGATCATTTTTACATTTATAACAAGCCAATTAACCTACACACCTGTACGTCTTTGGAGTGTGGGAGGAAATCTAAGATCTTGGAGTAAACCCACGCAGGCCACGGGGGGAATGTACAAGCTCTGTACAGACAACCACCCGGAGTAGGGATCGAACCAGGGTCTCTGGCGCTGTAAGCACTAAGGCAGCAATCATGGCGCCCTTACTGAGAACAATAGATGTGTTTTTACAAAATTATCAACTGGATTTAAATTCCAGAGCAAATATGGTGGAGTATAATGTTTAAGAAGGAACTGCAGATGCTGGAAAATCGAAGGTAGACAAAACTGCTAGAGAAACTCAACGGGTGAGGCAGCATCTATGGAGCGAAGGCAATAGGCAACATATATCGGGCCGAAACCCTTCTTTAGAATATGAACAAGGATCTCATTAGTTAATCCATGCACCTTTCCTACTATTCTAGTAATTTAACTTCCAGCACCAATGCCTTTGGTGCTAGAAGTTAAGCAACAGTAATAATATGTCTTCTGTTATCTTGAAACTATCATTAGTCTAACTTTCTGAAAACCGCTGAGCTGGTGCTTTACTAATTAACACCGTTTATCATAACAGACCATGGCTAGTCACAGGAGAGCTTTTCTGCAAAATTACACCAAAGTTAATAAAGGTTTAAAATCTTTAGGCTGGACTTGTAATTCTTAAGCTTTAAAACTGGGGTCAGATAATTTGTAGGAATTGGACGGAATCCAAGGAAGGCCAAGTTTGTCAGACGTCTGGCCAGGCAGTGTGTACACTGAGGTACCGGATTTTGTGAATTTTGGTTGGATTTAAATGCTTTCTGCAGTGACTGCACTGTTTTGAATCATTTCTGTGGATTTGCTCCATCCCGTTCTGCATTTGACATTTCAAATCTCACCTTCTCTCTAGGAATTAGGCTGGGGTAAATACTTTTCTTGTCTGTCCTCTTTAAAAAACATTGAGCACATATTGCATTGATATTTGTGGCATTACTCGTTTAATGATGGGTTAGGATATGTGCAAAATGGGATGCGAGTGTTTAGCATTTGTTAGAGTGAGTTCATCATCTGTAGTTTCCTTTATTTAGTAGATACTAGCAGCATAGGTGGTGAGAACAGGTATTGAGGGGGTTTGTTCTGGGACACCAGAACTACCTGTTGAACCTTCCAGAGGTTGTGGTCCAAACTCAACGAAACACCAGTGAAGGGAGGAGCCCACTTGATAACCCTACTGACATACTTGTATCTACACAATCAGTTTTTTAATGAGCCTGTTAACATGTTCGTAGCTGATTATTGCATATGGAGTTAGTAATTGTCTTTAGCATGAGTTGGTATATTCTGATTAGATAGTATTTTGGCTTTTGACTTGGTTTTCTTATGGCCCTGTCCCAAGGTATGAGTTAATTCCAAGAGCTCTCCCGAGTTTAAAAAAAATCAAACTCGTGGTAAGCACGGAGAATGAACGTAGCGGGTACATCGGAGCTCGGGGACGTCTCTTAGCGGCTCGTAACGCTAACAGCAGGTACTCGGGAAGACTCGCTAATGGTAGGTAAGCTCGGGAAGACTAGTGAAGATTTTTCAACATGTTGAAAAATGTCCACGAGAGCCCCGAGTACCGACGAGCGGCCATTACCGTAAATCTCCGAGTTCGAATCAGGTCAAACTCGGGACAGCTCTTGGAATGAAGTCGTACCGTGGGACAGGGCCATTAGTTGAGCACTTTTCCTGGGGTTATAGCACAAGTACTTTGTGTTTAAATTGTAATTTAAACTATCGCCATCCCACCTTGGAAATCTATCTCTCTGGGATCTCTCAACTAGGGAAGTTTGCAATGGAAGACACAAAATGCTGGAGTAAAGGGCCTGTCCCACCAGCAAGCGATTGCATGCGTCTAGCGTGACCAAACGTGGTCGTTTAAGGCGTACGGCCTCGCGGGGCCAGTCCCACTTCGATCGGCGGAGGCGTATGGAGTTGTGCGGGGCTGGTCCCGACATCGCGCGGGGCTCCAGAAATCTTGCACTGTCCAAAAATCCCGCGCACCAACGGCCTGTCGGCCCGCAGGCACATTGAGGGCGTACGCAGCGTCTTGACCTTGTACGCAGCGTCTTGACAGCGTACGCCTAGCGCGTGGCGTTGCATGATGATGTCACGGCCCGGTGTGCCGTTGCGTGATGACGTCACCGCCCGACACTGTGCGATGTCCAAATTCAGTCGGCCCGCCTCCTGCCCAGCTGATTGGTGAGTATGATGTTGGGACCAGCCCCGCACAACTCCAGACGCCTCCGCGGTTCGAAGTGGGACCAGCCCCGCGAGGTCACGTTTGGTCGTGCTAGACGCATGCAATCGCATGCTGGTGGGACAAGCCCTTAACTCAGCGGGACAGGCAGCATCTATGGAGAGAAGGAATGGGAGAGGTTTCGGGTTGAGACCCTTCTTCAGACTGAGAAGTTTGCAATCCCGTTTTATTGAGATATTATTCAATAATTTGTTCTGCTGATTATCAGACCCATCACTACAATCACAGCAACCATTGTATTTGGAATGCTAAATTCATCATACATTCTGAATACATACTTCCTTATCATTTTTATCCTATTGTTTATCTCATTCTGTGTTCCTTCATTCTGTAACATGACTATTTCTGGTCTTTGCAAAGTAGTAAAATGATAAAGAGCAAACACAAAATACAGTTATTCGACAACTAAAGTAGATACCTTTTATCGCAACACCCTCTGATCATCAATCAACTTGCTATATCTACCTGCAGTTCTCAACACACTGAATGCTATAATTTAGAATTTGCACTACCTGATATCTTATTAGAAGTTTTCTCCACATTCTTTCCCAGAAGAATGTCAAGAGTCAAGAGTGTTTAATGTCATATTGTCAGAGCTTATTTGGAGGTTGCAGTGTTTAATAGCCTGATGGCTGTGGGGATGAAGCTGCTCCTGAACCTGAACGTTGCAGTCTTCAGGCTTCTTCTCAATGGCAGGGGTGAAATGAGTGTGTGGCAAGGGTGGTGTGGGTTTCTGATGATGATGCTGGCTGCCTTTTTAAGGTAGCGACTCCGGTAAATCCCTTTGATGGTGGGGAGGTCAGAGCCCGTGATGGACTGGGCAGTGCTCACATTTTTTTGCAGTCTTCTTCGCTCCTGGGTATTCAAGTTGCCAAACCAGGCCGTGATGAAAGCATTTTCAGCTGGGTTCAGAAGGAAGACAGTCCCTCTAAAATTGCAATGGATGCTTGCCTCCAATCTCCATGGTAATTTAAATATAATGAAGGTCACGGTGGTGCAGCGTTAGACTTGCTGCCTTACAGCGAATGCAGCGTCGGAGACCTGGGTTCGATCCTGACTACTGGTGCTGTCTGTACGGAGTTTGAACGTTCTCCGAGATCTTCGGTTTCCTCCCACACTCCAAAGACGTACAGGTTTTGTAGGTTAATTGGCTTGGTAAAAGCCCTGTCCCACGGTATGAGTTCATTCCAAGAGCACTCCCGAGTTTAAAAAAAAATCAAACTCGTGGTAAGCACGGAGAATGAACGTAGCGGATATGTCGGAGCTCGGAGACGTCTCTTAGCGGCTTGTAACGCTAACGGCAAGTACTCGTGAAGACTCGCTAATGGCAGGGAAGCACGGGAAGACTCGTGAAGATTTTTCAACATGTAAAATGTCCACGAGAGCCCCGAGTACCGACGAGTGGCCATTACCGTAAATCTCCGAGTTCGAATCAGGGCAAACTCGGGAGAACTCTTGGAATGAACTCGTACCATGGGACAGGGGTATAAATGTAAAAATTGTCCCTAGTGGGGTGATAATGTGCGGCGATCGCTGGTCGGCGCAGACCCGGTGGGCCATGCTGTATGTCTAAACTAAAAACTAAACTAAGAAGGGTCTACCATCATGAGCCGTAAAGCAATTAAGGATTTTTTTCATTTTTCTCCTTGCATGAGCTTTCAACTTAATCAATTGACCATGAGAACAAGGAGCTCTATCAAATGTATAAAAATCACCACTTATATTTCCATTATTTTTCATTATATTCACTTCATATTTTCTCTGGATCACCGTTGATTCATAATTATCTTTGCACTTAGGTATTTATTGCCCGTGTTTTAGTGTTTCCTTAGAAGGTGTCAGAGATGTCACTGTCCAGGTGATGGTGTGTCTACGTTGTCAAGTAGATGACAATGGCGTTCCTTTCACCAAAATGCCACGTGGATTCGAGGGTATTAGCTATACGATACGATAGAACTTTATTTATCCCAGGAGAGACGTTGATCTGCCAACAGTCATAAAAACACAAAATACATGAAAATGATGAGTGGAAAGGACTGGGGGATGTGCAAAGTTTGGGGGGGGTGAGGGTGGAGGGAGGAGGGAGGGGAGCCAGTTTTTATCTACCCCACAACACAAGGGGGAGAAGGTGTAACGTTTGATAGCCACTGGAAAGAAGGAGCTCCCGTGGAGTTCTCTCCTGCACCAGAACAAGAGTTTGGACAAACATGGACTGTTCTCTTTAGAGCAACGGAATTTTGGGGATACCTATAATAAGCATAAAAGGTTCTGATAAGCATCAATAGACAGTCAGAACCTTTTTACCAGGTTGGAAATGTCAAAACCTAGAGGGCATAGCTTTAAGGTCAGAGGGTTAAGGGGGGACTTGATTGAGGTCTTTAAAATGATGAAAGGGATAGACAGAGTTGACGTGGATACGTTTTTCCCATTGAGGGTAGGGAAGATTCAAACAAGAGGGCATGACATGAGAATTAAGGGACAGAGGTTTCGGGGTAACGTGAGGGGGAACTTCTTTACTCAGAGGGTGGTGGCTGTGTGGAATCAGCTTCCAGCAGAAGTGGTGGAGGCAGGATCGATTTTAACATTTAAGAGTAAAGTGGATAGGTATATGGACGGGAAGGGAATGGAGGGGTATGGTCTGAGTGCAGGTAGATGGGACTAGGGGAAAACAAATGGTCGGCACGGACTGGAAGGGCCGAGAGGGCCTGTTTCCGTGCTGTAATTGTTATATGGTTATATGGTTATATGGGTGAGGGTTTAAAGGGGATGTATGTGGCATGTTTTTTTTAACATGGAGAGTGGTGGGTGCCTGGAAGATGCTGCCAGTGGATTCAGAGACGATAGTGATATTTCAGAGGCTGTTAGATAGGAATGTGTAGGAAGGAACTGCAGATGCTGATTTACACCAAAGATAGATCCAAATTGCTTGAGTAACTCAGCAGCACAGGCAGCATCTCTGGCGAGAAGAAATGGGTGACGTTTCTGACCGAGACCCGAAAGGTCATCCATTCCTTCTATCCAGAGATGCTGCTTGTCCCGCTGAGTTACTCCAGTGTTTTGTTTCTATCTTCTGTTAGATAGGAACACTGATATGCAGAGAATGAAGGGATATGGATCAGTGCAAGCAGAGGAGATTAGTTCAACTTGGCGTCATGTTCAGCACAGACGTTGTGGGTTGAAGGACCTGTTCCGATGCTTTACTGTTACATAGAAACATAGAAATTAGGTGCAGGAGCAGGCCATTCAGCCCTTCGAGCCTGCACCGCCATTCAATATGATCATGGCTGATCATCCAACTCAGTATCCTGTACCTGCCTTCTCTCCATACCCCCTGATCCCTTCAGCCACAAGGGCCACATCCAACTCCCTCTTAAATATGGCCAACAAACTGGCATCAACTACCTTCTGTGGCAGAGAATTCCACAGATTCACCACTCTCTGTGTGAAAAATGATTTTCTCATCTGAAAAATGATTTTCTCATCAAAAGGTTCCAGGTGTTAAGTTATTTTTATGTTATAAAAGGCAAGAATTGTTATTTGTTTCTAGCCAGTGTTTATCGCCTGACCAACATGAACACAAAGATTACACAGTTATTGTCAATTTGATTTTGTGCAAACTAGATGTGCTTAAACAGTTTTAGAAGGGATATGGACCAAGCACAGGCAGGTGGGACTGGTGTGGCTGGGACATTGTTGGCCGGTGTGGGCAAGTTAGGCTGAAGGGCCTGTTTCCACATTGTATCAGTCTATGACTATGACTCTATTTTCATGTTTCCATACCACAATAGTAAATGAACTTCAAAGTTTATTTAGTGAACATGAATCATCACCCTGGGGTTGTGAAGGAGCGACATAAATTTAAGTTAGTCCTTGATTCTCCAAGCCCTGTCCTTACCATATCCAACACCATTACTCACAATTGAGAGTCCCACTCATTCTTCAAGTCCATATAAACGAATAATCAGGAAGGAAAATAATTCTTAAGGTCAAAAGGTCATAAGAGACAGGACCAGAATTAGGCCATTCGGCCCATGAAGTAAACTCCGGCATTCTCTATCTCTCCCCATTCCCCTGCCTTCTCCCCATATCCTCTGACACCTGTACTATTCAAGAATCTATCCATCTCTGCCTTAAAAATATCCATTGACTTGGCCTCCACGTCTGTGGCAAAGAATTCCACAGATTCACCACCCTTTCATGAAAGAAATTCCTCCTCATCTCCTTCCTAAAGGAACGTCCTTTAATTCTGAGGCTATGACCTATTCGGCATTTTAAGCAAAGAGCTAAAAGTATACGTATTGAGTGCAATTGTCCAAAGGAGTAAACAAGAATTTCTACATTCAGTCTTTGAAATCTAATTGGTTTGGAACCATCAACATTCAAGTTACAACTGACCATTTGTATCTATTTTTGAACTTGTCAGTTTCATTAACTGGCAATGCATTGACCGATAAATCAGATGTGGCAGGTTTGTGTTTCTACTGCACGTATTTATACTTAATGCCATCCAACGAGGGCTCTGCATTGTTGTACATATCATCTTCAAATGATCTATTAAACAGAAGATCCTCAGCTCTCCAGGTATGCACGAGAAGAAGCCTTGAAGCGTTGGTAAAGACATTGAGGGCAGCACAGTTGAGCAGTGGCAGAGCTGTTGTGTTACAGTGCTAGAGACACGGGTTCAATCCTGACTTCGGGTCTTGTTTGTGCAGAGTTTGTATTATCTTCCTGTGACTGTGTGGGTTTTCGCAGGGTGCTCTGGTTTCATAAGATCATATGTGATAGGAGTTGAATTCGGCCATTTGGCCCATCAAGTCTACTCCGCCATTCAGTCATGGCTGATCGATCTCTCCCTCCTAACCCCATTCTCCTGCCATCTCCCCATAACCCCGGACACCCGCACTAATCAAGAATCTATCTATCTCTGCCTTAAATATATCCACTGACTTGGCCTCCACAGTATCTGTGGCAAAGAATTCCACAGATTCACCGGCCTCTGACGAAATAAATTCCTCCTCATCTCCTTCCTAAAAGAACGTCCTTTAATTCTGAGGCTGTGACCTCTAGTCCTAGACTCTCCCACTAGTGGAAACATCCTCTCCACGTGCACTCTATCCAAGCCTTTCATTCCTCTATGCTTCAATGAGGTGCCTCACTCATTCTTCTAAACTCCAGCGAATACAGGGCCAGTGCTGTCAAATGCCGTTTCCTCCCATATTCCAAAGATGTGCAGGTTTGTAGGTTAATTGGTTTCTGTAAATCGCCCCTAGTGTGTAGGATAGCACAAGTGTATGGGTGATCGCTAGTTGGCACGGCCTCAGTGTGCCGAAGGACTTGTTTCCACACTGTATCTCTAAATCAGTAATTATTTTAATATTCTGCCCAATTGTAACACTATTTGGATAATAGTTTGATGTGGGATACTGCTGTGTATAAATAGAGAACAGAATAACAACTCTCAGTTCTAATCCGATGAACATCAGAGTACCAAACCGCAGGGAGTAAGGGGTGAAGTGCTGTTTTGGGCAGTACTGGCAGACAGAGTGAGATGTCTTACATTAACCGGGCTGGAGGGCAGCATAGCACTGGACAATGAGAGAGGGATCGTGTGATGAATTCAGAAATTCAGAAATTGACTGGAAAGTCGCATCGGAATGCTAAAGGTCTTGAAGGGCTGAGCATGGACTGTGAGATAAACTCTTTGCGTGTTCGCGTGTGTGTGTGTGTGTGTGTGTGTGTGTGTGTGTGTGTGTGTGTGTGTGTGTGTGTGTGTGTGTGTGTGTGTGTGTGTGTGTGTGTGTGTGTGTGTGCAGGTGTGTGTGTGTGTGTGTGTGTGTGTGGCAGGTGTGTGTGTGTGTGTGTGTGTGTGCAGGTGTGTGTGTGTGTGTGTGTGTATGTGTGTGTATGTGTGTGTGTGTGTGTGTGTGTGTGTGTGCAGGTGTGTGTGTGTGTGTGTGTTGTGTGTGTGCGTGTGTGTGTGTGTGTGTGTGTGTGTTGTGTGTGTGTGAATGTGTGTGGTGTGTGTGTCTCAGTGTGTTAAGGTGTGTGCACGTGTATATGTGCATGTGTGTATGTGTGTGTGTGTGTTTGTGTGTGTGTGTGCGCGTGTGTGTGTGTTATTTATAAAGCGCTTTAAAACAACTACGCCACAAAGTGCTGTGTGGACAAGGCATTACAAACCATTAAAACCAAAAGACGAAAGGACTATAAAAACACACTCTAAGAGTTTAAAAGACATTAAAAGCACTAAGTCAGTGTCGAAAGCCAAGGAATGAGTCTTGAGGGAGGATTTGAAGATGGACAGTGAGAGGGGCCTGTGATGTGCAGCGGCAAGGTGTTCCAGAGTGCCGGAGCAGCAAACAGAAAAGGCTCTATCCCCTCTCCCCGCTAGACCTTGTACCTCAAGGAGCAGCTGATGACTGAACTGAGGCACCGGCAGGAGCATAGAGAGATGGAGCAGCTCAGAGAGATAAGACGGGGCGACCCATTTTTAAAAACAAACAAAAGAATGAAGTGAACACGAAAATGCACTGGGAGCCAGTGCCAAAATTGGCGTAATGTGCTCCCCTTTCGAGCTCCGGTCAAAAGCGAGTTTTGGACAAGCTGTGAAGCTCTTGCGACTCCAGAGTAGAGTGCTTTACTAAATCCAGAAATAAAGGCATGGATTACTGTTTCAAAATGCCGCCGCTCGAGAATGGCTTCACCTTTGCCAGTTCCTTAGGTGAAAAGACTGGACTTAACCACCGCGCCTATTTGTTTATCTAGTTTAAAATCACCGTCCATCCTAAAACCCAGGTTCAAAACGGTTGGCCTTACGGACAATGCCAATGGGCCTAAATCAACAAAGGGAGGATCACGGCAGCCATGGGTCCAAACAAAATCACCTCTGTCTTCCCTTCATTAAGTTTCCAGAAAGTTTAAGGCCATCCCAGGACTTAATGTCCTCAACAAGACAGAAGTGATTTTAGAGAATAGTGTCTTGAGTGGCATATATAACTGGCTATCATCTGCGTAAAAGTGAAAGGAGATGCCATGCCTTCTTAAAATTGAGCCCAGAGGAAGTAGGTATAAAGAGAAGAGCAGGGGCCCTAGAATTGAGCCCTGTGGAACCCCTGGAGTGGAGGAGGATTCAAAGCCAGCAAGGCTGACAACGTGGTTCTGTCATAGTGTTTGTGTGTGTGTGTGTGTGTGCATGCGTGCATGTGTCTGTGTGTGTGTGTGTAAGTGTATGTGCATGTGCATGTGCATGTGAGTGTGCGTGCATGCACTTGTGTGTGTCTGCTTGTGTGTGTGCGTGACTGTGCGTGTGCCTGTATGTGTGTTTGTGTCTGTGTGTGTCTGTGTGTGTCTGCATGTGTGTGTATGCATATGTGTGTGTGTGTGTGAGAGAAAGAAAGAGAGAGAGAGAGGAGAAAGTTTACCCTTACAACTTTACAATAATAACCTAAATCTGCTTTCTTCACCTTAAGATTTTAAAGTTTTCCAATCTGTTAAACTGTGCCACCATTCAGGGTGTAAACGAGAGATATCCCTTCTTTAGACGGTGATGTGGAGATAAAGAGCTCACCGTGACTGATGAAAGATCATTTATGCTAAGACAATTTAGTATTGATGAGTGCTAAAGGGTCAGACAAAGCCAGAGCTTTTTTGTGGTGTGAAAATGAGAAACTAGTTGCGACTAAGGGTGGGGGAGGGAGATAGAGATAGAGGGAATCCCAGGGAGAGGTGGAAGGGGAGGAGATAGCAAGGTTAACAGAAATGAGAAAATTCAATGTTCAAGCCCAAAGGATGCAGGGTCCCCAAGGGTCAGAATATGAGGTGCTGTGCGGTGTTCAGCTCAATACTGGCCTGGAGGCCCCAGGACAGGGTCGATACGAGGGAGGGGGAGTTGAAAGTGCTGAGCCACAGGAGGAGTCGGCTTGGTTAGCGGACCGAGTGGGGTCGGCGAAACGATCGCCAAGCCTCCGCTTGGTCTCAGGGTTTGGGAACTGGGGTCAGAACAGAGTTGGGTTCTGGAGCCAAAACAGGGTCAGTGGTCTGGGTTAGGACAGAGTCAGTGCCAGGGCAGAGCCTGGGGCCAGATTATAGTCTAGGGTTAGGACATGGTGCGGGGTCTGGTATCATGGATCACTTTCACAAGTTATAGGAGTAGAAGTAGGCCAATCGGCCCATGAAGTCCACTCTGCCATTCAATCATGGCCGATCTCTGCCTCCTAATCCCATTTTCCTGCCTTCTCCCCATAACCCTTGACACCTGTTCAAATCAAGAATTTGTCTATATCTGCCATAAAAAATATCTACTGACCTGGTCAGGTCCATCTGTGGTCAGGACCAGTCTGGGGCCAGAGGTCTGAGCTCAGGAAAATGTGACTGGAAGGGCTGAATGGCCTAATTTCTGCTCCTATGACTTACACGCTTATGAAGGAGGATGGCCATGAGTCTAACAGGAGGTTTGGTTCCCATCAAAGGGAGGTGGTCAAAGCATGTGGGGTGAGGTGGGCAGGGGGGGTGGGGGGAGATGCAGGGGTGGGCAGGGGGGGGGGTGGGGGGGAGAAGCAGGGGGTGGGGAGGAGGGGGTGAGGCAGAAGAAAGAGGGGGAGAAGCAGGGGTGGGCAGGAGGGGGGGTGGGGGAGAAGCAGGGGGAGGGGTGGGGGGGGGGTGGGGGGAGAAGCAGGGGGTGGGGAGGGGGTGGAGGGGGTGGGGGGAGAAGCAGGGGGTGGGGGGGTGGGAGGGGGGGTGGCAGGGGTGGGGGGAGAAGCAGGGGGTGGGCAGGGGGGGGTGGGGGGAGAAGCAGGGGGTGGGGTGGGGGAGAAGGGGGGTGGGGGGGGGGTGGGGGGGGAGAAGCAGGGGGGTGGGGAGGGGGGGTGGGGGGGAGAGCAGGGGAGTGGGGGGGGGGGTGGGGTGGGGGGAGAAGCAGGGGGTGGGGAGAAGGGGGGAGAAGCAGGGGTGGGGAGGGGGGGGTGGGGAGAAGAAAGCAGGGGGTGGGTGGGGGTAAGCAAGGGGGTGGGGGGAGCAGAGGGGTGGGGAGGGGGGGTGGGGGGTGGCAGGGGGTGAGAAGCAGGGGTGAAGCAGAGGGTGGGAGAGAAGCAGAGGGGGTGGGAGGGGGGGGGGGGGAAAGCAGGGGGTGGGGAATCGGGTTAGGAAGTGTCAGGACCTACGATTTATGAGAACCGATGCATTACTTTGTGGCACGGTGGCGCAACAGTAGAGATACTGCTTTACAGCGTCAGAGACCCGGGTTCGAACCTGACTACTGGTGCTGTCTGTATGGAGTGTTTACGATCTCCCCGTGACATGCGTGGGTTTTGTCTGAGATCTTCGGTCTCCTCTCACATGCTAAAGACGTAATGGTTTGTAGGTTAATTGACTTGGTGTAAATGTAAACTCGTCCCCAGTGTGTGTACGGTAGTGTTAATGTGCAGGGAGCGCTGGTCAGCACGGACTCAGCTCCACTGCTACAGGCCGAAGGGCCTGTTTCGCTCTGTATCTGTAAGCTAAAATAAAATAAACGTCATTAGTAGAAGACGATTACAACAGTAAGGAAATTAAATTACTTGCAATCTAATCTTGTCGACAAAGCATACAAAGATTTATAAACTGTCTTGGAATTTAGCCAAAAATAAATAATGCATTTTGTAATATCTTTAAGTGTCCATCGACATCGACTGATTTCAGAATCAAATAGCCAGCCTGAATTCAACTTGTTCCAAGCAAATGATTGTTACAAATAAGTACAGACACATAGGGAATATGTAACATGTCATTCTACATTTCTTTCTAATTCTAATTCTGCTTTTTATCCAAATCTACATTCTAATTCTACATTTCTTTGATCATCGTCTGCTTTGATCGGTGGTTTTCACACCTTACCCCTCTCTACATCTGTCTCCCTCGTCCCTGACTCACAGTCTGAAGAAGGGTCTCGACCCGACACGTCACCCAATACTTCTCTCTAGAGATGCTGCCTGTCCTGCTGAGTCACTCCAGCATTTTGCGTCTCTCTTTGGTGTAAACCACCGCCTGCAGTTCCTTCCTACACACGTAATATACTGAACTGACCACAAAAGAAACTTATAGAAACTTACAAAATTCTTAAGGGGTTGGATAGGCTAGATGCCGGAAGATTGTTCCCAATGTTGGGGAGGACCAGAACAAGGGGTCACCGTCTAAGGATAAGGGGGAATTCCTTTAGTACCGAGATGAGGAAAACATTTTTCACACAGAGAGTGGTGAATCTGTGGAATTCCCTGCCACAGAAGGTAGTTGAGGCCAGTTAATTGGCTATATTTAAGAGGGAGTTAGATGTGGCCCTTGTGGCTAAAGAGATCAGGGGGTATGGAGAGAAGGCAGGTACAGGATACTGAGTTGGATGATCATCCATGATCATATTGAATGGCGGTGCAGGCTCGAAGGGCCGAATGGCCTACTCCTGTACCTATTTTCTATGTTTCTATGTTTCTAGACACAAAATGCTGGAGTAACTCAGTGAGACAAGGAGCATTTGTGGACAAAAGGAATGGGTGACGTTTTGGGTCGAGGCACTACTTCAGACCCGTAACGCCACCCAGTCCCTCTCTCCAGAGATGCTGCCTGTCTCACTGAGTTACTCCAGCACTTTGTGTCTACCTTGGGTGTAAACCAGCATCTGTGGATCCTTTCTACACGTCTGGCAGACAGGATCTGCTCCAAGAGTGGCTGCACAACACCTCACTGCCAGCCCGTACCATCTCCAAACCTATGTAGTAAATGTATCTTTAGCAAAGCAATCATAGAACATATAACAGTACAGCGTGAGAACAGGCTCTTCGGCTCATAGTGTCTCTGCTGAACATGGATTGGAACGGAATACTTTATTGTCACACGAGACAAGTCACAGTGAAATTATTTGCTTGCAGATCCAAGGTATGCAAATAGTCACTACATAAACGACACTGACAAAGTTACAAGGCTGGCTCCTCCTTTGTTCTCCCCCCTACTTCCCCCTCCTCCCCACAGTCCCACCACGCCAACTCCTCCATTGTTCTTCCCCACCACTTTCAAGGTGCTTTCCCCGTGCCTCATCGTCCGCTGACCGCGGGTCGATCCACGAGTCTCCCACTGACCCGCCGCTGAGGCTCCACTGCCCCCGGCGAGGTTCCACCGCCACCAGTGAGGCTCTACTGTTACTGCCGAGGCTCCACCGACCCAGGCAGGCTTTGCCGCCCACCTTCCCCGTGGCCTTCTGGATGTAAGCTAGTCAACATTATAGAATACACAAGGAAGGATGCTTGACTGATATCATCCATCTGCACATGAACAATATCCCTCCATTCCCCTGCATATCCATATGCCTATCCGAAAGCCACTTAAATGCTACCTTTGTATCTGCCTTCACCACTAACCCAGTCAGTGGATTCCAGGCACTCACTACCCTCTGGGCAAAATGTTACCCCACAATCCTCCTTTCAATTTTCACCATCTCACCTTAGAACTGAAGTAGGAAGACATGTCATTCAAAGGGGTTAAGGAATTGCATACAGAATTACTGACAACCTGTTAACGTCTGCTGTAAATGGCCCCTAATGTGTCGGGAGTATTTTAAATATCTTCAAATTCAAGATTATTTGAAAAAATATATACAAGGATATCAAACTCAGATTTATGAGAGGAAGGAATGAATAGAAAGGCAGAATCAAGCAATTTAATATCATATTTATATAATATAAATTTAAATATAGAAGCACAAATGACAGAGGCAATTAGAAGGGACTGGGAACAAGAGTTATTGATAAAAATCCCGATCGACAGATGGGAAAAAAATCTATTATATGTACATAAATGTTCGATTAATGTATGACCTAACCTAATTCAATTTAAAACTTTACACAGATTATATTACTTAAAAACCAGATTGAATAAATATGCCGAGTTTCCGTGAAATGTTTCCCATATCCATTTGTGCTCGGCGATACGTAAAATGAACTCTATAAGGACAAAAATGCCGACTAAGAGCACCTGACAATGAATCTCTCTAAGCGGGTTTAAATAAAGTCCATAGGCATTCGGAATGAAATTTTTGGAACTACAATTTACAAAATTATTTAACAAAAAATTGAACCCCAATACAGAACTGATTATCTTAGGATCAATGGAAGAGGGAAGTAAATTAACTATGTTCCAAGAAGCTCTTCTTAATTATGGGGTTAAATAACAGCAAAAAAACTTATACTCAAATTCTGGAAAAACGCTACCACGCCAACGTTCAAAATGTGGATTTTAAATATGTCGGGAACGCTACATCTTGAAGAAATGAGATTCCTCCTACTAGGCAAAGTAGATATTTCTTAAATGATAAAATCCTTTTTTCGAATTTTTACAAGCATATGGTGCAACATAACATAACCTTAGAAATTAAATGGTTCTGAACCGGGTGACGGATGGGTAAAGATACAAAATAGGTATACCCTCCTAATTTCTTTTCTCTCTACTTTCTCTTTTTCTCTCAATCTTCTTAGCTTTTTATCTCTGTGCTCTATCTCTTTCGCTATCTGTTTCTACTCGCTTGTCTATCTATCTCAACACTCTTTATTTCCCTTTTTCTTTCACTGTTCTTTTATTATTAAATTAAAAACACGAAGTTGTACAAGAATGGCAATGTGTATGTATGTATTAGGCACTTAGGTACCACACTACTGTACTTACTTCTAACAAAAAAAAAACAAAAAAAAAGTGTGGGGAGTGGGTGAGAAAGTGGGATAACATAGTATGAATGAGAGATTGATGGTTGGCATGAACTCATTGGGCCGAAAGGCTTGTTTCCATGTTGTATCTCCAAACCTGGCTTAGAAATTCCTTTGAATAAATAGTGCCATGCGTCAGATTAACCCAGGTAAGGCAATGTTGTCTCCATTTCCAGTTCTCCTAGCTCCAAGCGCGTGACATTCTGGATTGATTTTTATTAGTACCGAATAATTCTTTGGCAATAACATTTCCGCAATGACACAGTACTCAGTGTTCATTCCAGTCTGATTTTCAACCATTCTCTTTAAAGAATGGACATTAATCCTACATTTCCATTGCAGCCTGAAGAACAGCCTCACATGTACCTGGACTTCTTCACCTTGGAGATCAGGATCCCAGCCACAATCAGGACCAGCCTAGGTGCCACTTCCAGCTGGTGCCACTGCTCGCTGCCAGAGTTCAGTTTGCTGCACATTGATATATTAGGGAGTATTGTGTTATTGTGGAGGGTCCTTGTATGCCAAAGAATTACTCGGTGCTAATGAAAATCCAGCCAGAATGTCAAGTGTTCAATTACGTGCTTGGAGCTAGGAGAGCTGGAAATTGAGATAGCATTGCCCTACCTGGGCTAAACCAATGCACAGCACCATTTTTTCAAACGAATGCAAAGGAATATCTAGGTCAGGTTTAGAGATACAACATGGAAACAGGCCCTTCAGCCCATCGGGTTCATGCCAAATGTCAATCATTCATCCACCCTCTAAATGCCTCAAGGTGTGGAGATATTGCCTCAATGTAAATGTATTTATTCAGCCCACAAGACCAGGTAGATTGGCCATGAGGGTTGTATTGCTACTTTCTCCAAGGTGCAGGCACTCAACGATTGCACAGATGTGGTATCCTTTACCAGATCACCCTGGCCACCTCCTACCAGTTACACATGACACTAGCCTAATATTGGCATGGTTCTTCCTTAGCATGTAAGCGTCTGCCCATCATTCTCGATATAACCATATCCATTATTTAAGAAACCATACTCCCAGTAGCTGAAGTACTGCTTGTATCATGTACAGTGTATCATGTACAGTGCATGGCCTTGTAAAGATATTCCCAAAGTTGCAGCTACAACGCTGTGCTGTGAGCTATGAGGCTTACAATAGATCGCGCGAATAGTGTGTTCTAACAGACAAGATGGTTCTATTGGTAAATGGCACTAAGTGCTGGAGTAACTCAGCGGGCCAGGCAGCATCTTTTGTGAACAAGGATAGGTGACATTTCGGATCGAAGATCTTGTCTGAAGAAGTCTGAAGAAGGGTCTCGACCCGAAACGTCACCCTTTTCTTCTATCCAGAGATGCTGCCTGACCTGCTGAGTAAAGGGGCTGTCCCACTTGGGCGACATAATTGGTGAGTTTAGAAGAGTTTGAAAAATTGACATGTTGAAGACCTGCTTCGACTATGTGAAGACTAGCTATGACTAGCTATGACTAGCTACGACTAACTTCTGGAAAATTGGACACCGAATAGTGGAGAGTGAAGACGACCTCCTTCGATCTCCTTCGACCTCCCTTCGACTATGATGAAGACTAACTGCGACTACCCTCGACTACCTACGACTAACATGCTGACCTACTACTAACATGCCGACTAAACCTACAAGTAAAAAAAGTATCGATTTTTTCCATGGTGACCTTTTTTACTCGCGGGCATTTTTTAACATATTGAAAAAAAACCGCCGCAACCTAGCTGAGGCCTCGAGTACATGGAGACCACTCTTGAGCATGAAGGAGAGTTATAAACACCTCCTATGACCTCGTGTCGACCATGCTGCGAGTATGAGTCGAGGGCAAACTCGCCAGAACTCGCAGATTAAGTGGGACAGGCCCTTAACTCCAGCTACTTTGTATCCTTGTTTGTATTGACCAGCATCTCCAGTTCCTCGATTCTAGTGCTTTAAGTGGGGATAAACTGGCAATGTCTTTTTATGAACTTTACAATTGAAGTAGTTGTGGTAATTTATTAGCAGCTTTAGGGTGATACACAACTCTTGTTTCACTCTATTAAGATACAAAAGACATTTCTAAGCAATTCATTAATGTGTTTTTAAGATGAACTGGCAGCACCAAACTCGAGTTTAAGATTAATGCAAGCATATCCAAACATTTTATGTCATATTCTGTTGGTGATGTTTTATTACAGGGTTTATTTCTAGATTTATTTATTTAGGAAAGTTTAAATGGTGGTTAGTGAAGAATGCAGCCTCCAAGAAATACAAAATAACAAGAATTTTACTTCGGAGTCACCGATTCCGTGAAGAACCCCGCCAGTCCGCATGCGCGTCATTACGTCTGACGCATGGTGTAGCGACCAGCTGGGAGGAGCAACGCTTCTCCAGCGGTAAGTTTAAAAAGCCTCAGGTAAGCGTCAAACTTGTTGGAGGTCGTTTCTGCGCTTGTTAAATCTTGTTACAGGAGGACAAGTCCAAGCATGAAGAAATCGTTAACAGCAAGGCGAGCCGTAGCAAAAGTAACTAAAGCCCGTGGGAGTGTGGCTACAGACTTGGTGTCAGAGAGCACCGTGACTGGGCCGGAGGGGCGTAAGGCCACCAGAAAGTCTGTACAGCTGATAGACTCGGACGAGTCCGGTCGGGAGGGTTCTCCCTCGAGAAAATATACCATAGAACGGATATCCAGAATGGAGCTCCTATTGGAGAGGATGCTCCATCAAGAGCGCAGGCCTCTCCAAGACCCTGTGCCAGCAGCACCTACAGGGCTGCCTTGTGTCTCCCTCTTGGAGGAGGAGAGCATACCGGCTCAGTACGATTCTGACGCCGAATCTGTGGGCTTAGCATTGGAGGCTGCCCCACGGGACGAAGGGCACGAGCCAGAGGTCCCATTCCTGGCAGCGAGGTTTGCCGTCCCAATAGACTCCGGAGAGCCACTGGGGGAAGAGCTGGCTGCCAGTATTAATTACTTGGCCTCGCACCAGCTCCAGGAGCTGGCCATTGATACAACGGCCAAAAAGTGTGACACCCCAGCAAATTGTATCCTGCTTAAAGTACCGGCCGTAAACCATGCCATCTGCGGCCATATAGGAGTAGGCATCTGGGCGCAGAAGATAAAACTGCAAAGGGTGCTGAAGCTGCTCGCATTCGGCATCACGGCTTTCGGGAGGTCGGTGGATGGGCGGCACCTGACTGAAGTTCAGCAGGATGCCCTGGCTCTCAGGTGCAATGTGCACTTTGAGATAAACTGCCTTAGAAAGAGTGCCATCCATCCTACCATTAACCCGTGGTTCGCTGCCCTGTGTAAGCCTAGCAACATCCAGCCAACAGTAGAATGGGAACAATTGTTTGGGGAAGACCTCGCAAAGCGGGTGAAGGAGCTAGACGGCGAGGCAAAAACCGTCGGGCTTATCAGGCGCCAGTGACCAGCAGAACCCTTTGGAGGCAGTACCCCTACAAGCAGTTTGCGGAAATCGGGTCCGGGCAAGGACCAAGCCGGCCATTCAATGTGCGCAGCTGGCGCACTCCAGCAGGAGCACAGACAAACATGCATTTTCCTTCCACAATCAGGGAACAAAGAACTCCACCGGTAACCATGGAGGTAGGTGGGTCTGGTTCTTGTCGAAACATATTGAGTGTGAATTACCTTCCAATTGGGGGGAGGTTACACAGGTTTCTGAAAGAATGGTATAAAATAACATCAAACGTGATTATACTGCAGAGTATACAAGGGTTTAAAATTGAATTTATTCCCAATCTGTGTCCACCCTCCCAGCACAAGCCAGAGCATGCACTAATTTTCTCACAAAAAGAGAATTTCGAGATTCAAGCTGAAATAGCAAAATTATATTTTAAAGGTGTAATTGAGAAGACGGTGTATCAAACTCGTCAATTCGTATCTAATATTTTTCCTAGACCAAAGAAAGATGGTGGGAGTCGGATTATTTTGGACTTGACAGGACTTAATCCGTTTGTGCAGTATAATCATTTAAAAATGGAAACATTTGCTACTGCCAAGCAATTGATTTCCAGAGTGTGTTATATGGCATGTATAGACCTTCAGGATGCATATTACTCAGTGGCTGTTCATATAGAGTATCAGAGATATTTGAAATTTAGCTGAATGGGACAATTATGGCAATTTAGAGTACTGCCTACTGGGTTAACCTCAGCCCCTAGATTATTTACAAAGCTGTTAAAACCAGTTCTAGGGTTACTCCGGGCACAGGGCCATATTGTAATGGCCCATTTGGATGATATCTTAATAATTGGAAAAACCCTTGTGGCAGCCAGATTATCAGTTTCAGCTGTTAAACTCTTGGTTGAGAGGTTGGGGTTTATTATCCACCCAGCTAAATCAAAATTGGTGCCGGTTAACATAATTGACTATTTGGGATTCACAGTTAATTCAACTCACATGTCCGTGACTCTGCCCAAGGGCAAGAGATTAGATTTAATTGAAGGCTGTATCAAGCTCTTGGATAGTCTTCACATAGTCGAAGCAGGTCTTCAATTAAACAGGTGGCAAGCTTAATTGGCAAATTGGTAGCTGCCTTTCCAGCTGTGCAATATGGACCTTTGCATTACCAACATTTACAGAGGGCAAAGGTACAGGCACTGCGAATACATGCAGGTCATTTCAACCGGCCCATGCAATTACCACCTGAAGCCATTGCAGAAGTACAGTAGTGGATTGCAAACATTTCAAATTGTTCTAGCAAAATCCTGATGGAAACGCCTTCAGTTGTTTTGCAGACTGATGTTGGTGCCCTAGGTTGGGGTGCTACTGACACCAGTGGAGGCAGATGGAATATGCATGAGGCATTTATTCTCCAATCACATGGAATTAATTATTTACAGCTTTTAGGAGCATTTTATGGGCTCAAGGCTTACTGTACCACTAAGCATCACTTACATGTTCAGCTTCAGATTGAAAACACGTATGTAAATCACATGGGTGGAATCAAGTCAAATTCTTGTGATGGATTGGTTAAACTTTGGCACTGGTGCATTAAAAATAATATTTGAATTTCAGCTGTCTACTTGCCAGGCAGATTCAATATGGTGGCAGACACCAGGTCACGCAAATTCAACGACAACACCGAGTGGACGTTGAATCATGATGTATTTAATGAGGTTGTTGTTCGGTATGGGATGGCAGATATCGATTTGTTTGCATCCAGACTCAATCACCAGGTACCGAAGTATGTTTCGTGGGAACCAGATCCAGGGGCAGTCGCGGTAGATGCGTTCTCGCTACAAAGGGGCGGAATGTGTTTATATGCATTTCCCCCATTCTGCCTCATCAGTCGGTGCTTGACCAAGATCAAGCAGGACTCCATTTCAGGAGTTTTGGTGGTACCCGACTGGCCTACACAGCCATGGTTCCTTCTCATTTCAAACATTATTACACAGCCTATTATGGTGGTTCCAAAACGTCATGATCTATTGGTGCACCCTGTGACTGGAGATCAACACCCGTTGTATGATCATGTTAATCTGTTAATTTGCAGATTCTAAGAAGACCATACCTGGGTCTGGGACTATCCAATCGTACCGTGGATGTCATCACATCGTCCTGGACAGAGTAAAAAAGCAGTACATCTCTCATGTCAGGAAATGGGAGGTGTTTTGTTTACATGGGAACATTACACACCACACCGCCTCCTTCCCAGATGTGCTCGAATTTCTGTCCAAATTACATTTCGAAGAAGGGTTGAGCTATAGTGCCATCAACAGTGCCAGGAGTGCCCTGTCATCGTACCTATGCCGGGGGTCAGTACTTCAGTCTGTAGGATCATATCCGTTAATATCCAGATTTATGAAGGGTCTTTTTCATTCCAATCCCCCCAGGCCCCCAGGCCTAGGTACTCTGAAATCTGGGATGTGAGCATGGTATTCACGCTGCTTCGTCAGTGGGGCACAGCCACATCCTTGTCCTTGCCAAAGATTACCCTAAAGTTGGTTATACTCATGGCGCTGGTATCAGTGCAAAGGGTTCAGACTTTGCACAAACTGCGGCTGGACAGGATGGTGTCATCAGGGAATGATGTTAATTTATACATCTATGACCTAATTAAACAAAGTAGACCAGGGGTGTCCGGATTCAAGATTGTACTAACAGCTTATCCCACTGATTTACGGCTGTGTGTAGTGGCGCACTTGCGGCGATATATCGAGGTCACGAAGAGCCTCAGAGGCTCCGAGGTAGCATTGGTTATTAGCCACAAAAAGCCACATATGAAAGTGTCAGCTCAGACCATTTCACGATGGCTGAAACAAGTGCTGGGTTGTGCAGGAGTTAATACTGACAATTTTAAATCTCACTCCACCAGGGTGGCATAAATATCAGTAGCGAGGGCAATGGACGTCCCTCTAGACCATATTCTCGCAGCTGCAGGATGGTCAAATTAATTGACTTTTCAGAGGTTTTACAATAAAAAAGAAATAAGTTCTCTTATTGAAGTTAATTCTCTTCAATAAGAGAACCACTTATTGAACCCGAGGTGTTCGCCCATTCTGTTTTAAGTTCTGTTTCATAGCTTCTCCCTGGGAGAGAGAAGTTGCTATTGTGTTCTTTTGGTCATTTGTGAATTAAAGCATCAACATGTTAATCAGCACCATGTTTCAATGTATTGCTCATGATTCACTCCTCCTGAGTGAACTGATTGCAGTGTGAGACGCCTGGATTTGGATCGGAGTGAAATCACAGATCTTTGAAATCTTCACGGAATCACTCACGTGACTCCGAAGTAAAATAGTAAGATTAAACGAGAACTTACCAGTTTGACGTTTGAAGTTTGATCTTTATTTTTCGAGGAGTTACAATGAGCGATTACGTGCACACCGCTCCCAACCCTCATATCACGATGCTCATCTGGTAGTTCTAGCTTTATAATCTTACTATATTACTTCAATTGTTCTTCTTCCATGATTTCACACCACTGCTTTGAAGATTGACGCGCATGCGGACTGGCGGGGTTCTTCACGTAATCGCTCATCGTAACTCCTCATAAAATAAATATCAAACTTCAAACTGGTAAGTTCTCATTTAATCTTCCTATTTTGTGTGGTTTTATATAGAGCAATTTTGCCTTTACATCTGTAGCTGCTTCGCATAAATAAGAATGTGAAATGGCTGTATTTGTAAACTTTGATCTTTGACAAAGTCACAGTGACTCTTAGCAGACTGGCATATGATCTGCAGATGGTATCAGAAGGGATTTAAGAATAAAAGAAGGAATAGCTGATCTGTAAGTTTTGAATATGGTGATCAGGGAATATATTGTTGCGAACGGCAGATTTGATGTACAGTCCTGAGGTACAGTGAGAAGCTTTTGTTGCGTGCTATCCAGTAAGCAGAAAGACAATATATAATTACAATCGAGACATTCACAGTATATAGATACATGATAAGGAAATAACATTTAATGGAAGATAAAGGCAGTGAGGTCCGATCAAGAATAGTCCGAGGGTCACCTAAAGAGGTAGATAGTAGGTCAGCACTGCTCTCTGGTTGTGGCAGGATGTGTCAATTGCCTGATCACAGCTGGGAAGAGATTTTTATGGGAATAAAGTATTTCTGTCTTCTGCTAGATACTAAAATGTAATGTGAAGATTGCAAATGGCAGGGAGACTAAGTACTGTACATAGAACCACAGATTCATAGACTCACACATCATAGAAACAGGAAGTGAAGAAGGGTCTCAACCATTCCTTTTCTCCAGAGATGCTGCCTGTCTTGCTGAGTTACTCCAGCATTTTGTGTCTATCTTCAGCCCAACCTATCCATACCGACCAAGATGCTCCATCTTGCTATGAGAATGCTGGGTGACTTGGACAGGTAGGGGGAGTGGGCAGGTGCATGGCAGATGAAGTTTAATGTGGATAAATGTGAGGTTATGCACTTCGGTAGCAAAAACAGGAAGGCAGATTACTATCTAAGTGGCGTCAAGCTGGGAAAAGGGGAAGTATAACGGGATCTTGTACATCAGTCTATGAAAGTAAGCATGCAGGTACAGCAGGCAGTGAATAAAGCGAATGGCATGTTGGCCTTTATAACAAGAGGAATCGAATATAGGAGCAAAGAGGTCCTTCTGCAGTTGTACAGAGCCCTAGTGAGACCACACCTGGAGAATTGTGTGCAGTTTTGGTCCCCTAATTTGAGGAAGGACATTCTTGCTATTGAGGGAGTGCAGCGTAGGTTTACAATGTTAATTCCCGGGATGGTGGGTCTATCATATGCTGAGAGAATGGAGCAGCTGGGCTTGCGCACTCTGCAGTTTAGAAGGATGAGAGGGGATCTCATTGAAATATATATGATTGTTAAGGGCTTGGACACACTAGAGGCAGAAAACATATTCCTGATGTTGGGGGAGTCCAGAACCAGGGGCCACAGTTTAAGAATAAGGAGTAAGCCATTTAGAACGGAGACGAGGAAACACTTTTTCTCACAGAGAGTGGTGAGTCTGTGGAATTCTCTGCCTCAGAAGGCAGTGGAGGCAGGTTATCTGGATGCTTTCAAGAGAGAGCTAGATAGGGCTCTTAAAAATAGCGGAGTCAGGGGATATGGGGAGAAGGCAGGAACGGGGTACTGATTGGCGATGATCAGCCATGATCACATTGAATGGCAGTGCTGGCTCGAAGGGCCGAATGGCCTACTCCTGCACGTATTGTCTATTGTCTATCTACGATAATCTCACCTGCCCACAATTGGCCCATGTCCCTCTAAACCTTTCCTGCCCACGTGACCATTTAAATGTATTTTAAACGTTGTATAATACCTGCCTCAACTACTTGCCCCGGCCGCTCATTCCATTTACCTACCACCCTCTGTATGAATGGATGTGGATAAATTAATCTTTGAATGGATGCAGATAACTTCAATAAGTTAAAGACAAAATGTTTATTTCTCCCGAATGACTGCAAAGAAGGAGACTTCGGAAGAAAAAATAATCACCTTGCAAAAGACATAAACCTGCACACTTGCAATAAATCTTAGAACATTGATGTGTCCTGAAGCACTTTGGAACTAATGAAGGGTTTTCTGTGAATGGTCAGGATGATGATCCACGCAGATAGGCACAAAAACCTGAGGTAACTCAGCGGATCAGGTAGTATCTCTGGAAAAACTGAATATGTGATGTTTCGTCAGGTTGCCAAACAGTTTAAATCCCCTTCCCGTTCCCACACTGACCTTTCCCAGATCTGTCTGAAGGAGGGTCTCGACCCGAAATGTCACCCATCCCTTCTCTCCAGAGATGCTGCCCGTCCTGCTGAGTTACTCCAGCATTTTGTGTCTACCTTCCCGCACTGACCTTTCAGTCCTGGGCCTCCTCCATTGTCAGTGCGAGGTCCAATGCAAATTGGAGGAACAGCATATCATATTTTGCTGAGGCAGCTTACACCCCAGCAGTATGAATATTGATCTCTCTAATTTTAATTAACCCATGCATCCCCTCTCCCTCTGTTCCTCCCCCACTCTAGTCATTTAACCAGTTTCACTGTTGTCCTGGTGAGTTTCATTGTCTGTATAATCCTGCATAACATCTATTCCTCAGACAACAATGGACCGTTTCTTTGATCATCATTACGTTTTACATATCTTTCTTTCATTTGTTCTGTATCTCTCTACAGCACCGTCTATATCTCTTGATTCCTTTTCCCCAGGTGTGGCGTGGCCTATGAGAAGTGTAGAGGGAAGGTGGTATACAGAGGGTCAGACCTGGAACCATGAGAGCAATGGCAACATCAAAAAATCACAAGCAACATACGAGGGGGAGCACTGGGTGGGGAGGTCATAACCAATGGGAGATTGGGGCATGCAATTGGCTGTGCAGGATAGAAGGTCTTGAGAAGGAGAGTACGAACAGGCGACGTTTCTGGGTCGAGACCCTTCTTCTGAAGAAGGATCTCAACCCGAAACGTCGCCTATTCCTTCTCTCCATAGATGCTGCCTCACCCGCTGAGTTACTCCAGCATTTTTGTCTACCTTTGATTTTTCCAGCATCTGCAGCTCGTTCTTAAACAAAGGTCTTGATAACATATGTCGGTAAGAAATCATAGATATTGGCAGTAAAATGTGGCATGATGAGACTGACACTACTTAGTTTAGTTTAGTATAGTTTAGTTTAGAGATACAGCATGGAAACAGGCCCTTTGGCCCACCGAGACTGTGCTGACTGGTAATCCTCATACATTAATACACACTAGGAACATTTTCACACTTACACTCAGCCAATTAATCTACAAACCTGTACATACTTTGAGGGTGGGAGAAAATCAAAAATCTTGGACAAAACACATGAGGTCATGGGGGGAACATACAAACTCGGTTCAGACAGGGCAACAACTCTACCACTGTGTCACCGTGCCGACCATTATTGAAGACCATCTGTGAAGATAGTGAACACTTTGTGCACCCCAACAGTGGTCTGGGTAAAAAACAAGCTTCAAACTTCAAAGCCTGTATCACCAAATTAACGTATAGCTTCTTCTCCACTGTAATGAGACTTGAAAGGAGTCGCGTATGCTGTGGATGTAATCACTATCCTCCTATCTACCTGTACTGGCCCATGCACATTTATACCATAGCTTTCTCTGTCACTGTTACACTATATTCTGCACTCTGTTTCATTTCTCTATTTGCAATACCTGCTGGACTGGTATATGGTATGATTGCCCTCTTGAATGGTATGATCTGCCTGAAATACAATGTTTTTCACTGTATACACTGGAGGACCACCGTCGGGGGGTGGGGGGGAAGGACAATGGAGGACTAGGCGTGGGGAAGTCGCTGAGGGGGAGGGTTTGGAGAACAAAAGGAGGAGCGGTCGTGTTTTGTAACTGTGCCAGTGGCATATGTGACTGCTATTTGTATACATTGTGTATGCAAGCAAAGAATCTCACTGTGCCTAGTCACATGTGACTATAAAGTATTCCTGTTCCTAGACCAATACCAACATTGATCGCTGTAAAGTGTTTAAGAATGAACTGTAGATGCTGGAAAATCGAAGGTACACAAAAAAAATGCTGGAGAAACTCAGCGGGTGCAGCAGCAGCTATGGAGCGAAGGAAATAGGCAATTCTTTTCTTCTTCAGACCACTGTCGGGGGGGGGGGGGGGGGGGGGGAAGGACAATGGAGGACCCAGCGTGGGGAAACCACTGGGGGGTGGGGGGGTGTTGGAGAACAAAAGGGGGAGCCTTTCAATCTTTCAAGGTTGATCGATGTAAAACCTGTTTTAGTTTGACCATTCAGGGGCCTCCAAATACACACAGGAATGTTGTAAAAGGGGCACATCTATGCACTTGACACAATATATACAGTGGGGACCTGTATCAGATTTGAGGAACATTGTTAATCTTCCAGGTTGAAACATTTTCTCTTTATATTCCACTTTCTGTATGTCCAAATCTATTCAACAAGGAAAATGTGCAAGCGTTCAAAAGAGCCATGAGCCAAGCTACTTTGTCTACCCAGCATTGAAATGAAGCAACTAAGAAAGAAAAAGAGAAAATGCTGGAACTTCTCAGCATTTCCAAGCAACGAGGAAGTATCTGCCCACAGTCACCAACCTTCCATGCTGGACAGAGCATACAGTTAATGGCAAGACATTGATGTGCCAAGGAATCTTGGAGTCCAAGTTCAAAGTTCACTAAAGGTGGCAGCATAAGGAGATTGGGTGGTAGAGAAGGCATATGGCATGCTTGCCTTCATTGCTTGGGACATTGAATGTAAGAGTCAAGAAGTTATTATGCAGCTCAAAGCACTTTGGTTAGATGGCATTTGGAGTCTTGCATGCAGTTCTGGTGGCCCCTTTATGGGAAAGATGTGGAAGCTTTGGCGAGGATGCAGTGGTTTACCAGAATGCGGCATGGACTCTAGGGTTTAAGCTACAGGGAAAGGTTGGATAGACTTGGATTGTTGTCTATGGAACGTCGAAGGTTGAGGGGAAGCTGAGGGAGACTTGATAGAAATACATAAAATTATGAGAGACATAGATCGAGTAGACAGATAATTTTTTAAAGTGTGAAAATGTCCCACAGTAGAGGGCATAGTTAGGTGAGAGGGGTAAAGGGCCTGTCCCATTTAGGCGATTTTTTAGGCGACTGCCGGCGACTAGGCTGCTGCCACACTCGGTGGGGTGTCGCCTGTATGGGCGCGAGCAGTCTCCTCAGTCGCCCAAAGAGTCGTAGCGTTTTTCTGGTCGCCACTGGATTTTGAAAGGTTCAAAACCTTTCAGCGACAGTCGGCGAGTGTGGGCTTGACATAGCTTGTCAACCTGCGTCGCCAGGATGACGCAGGTTGTCGCTGGGTATCATAGGTTGTCGCCAGTGCTGACTTTGGTTAATTCCATTGGCAACTACCTACATCAACCAACAACGGGTACCGACAACTGAATTGTCTTCAGTCGTCTTCAGTTGTCACTGACAGGGTCGTAGCTTGTCACGGGTGGACGTAGGTTGACTTTGGTTGTCGCCTGTGTGGTCATAGGTTGTCGTAGCTGTGGTCGTAGGTGGACTCAGCGGGTGCAGCAGCATCTAAGGATGTCCTGTTTTGTGGGGGAATTGCAGACATTTGGGACTGGGTCTTGCAGGTCCAAGCATGAATGAGCCTATATGCTCGTGATATGTAATGGTTAGGGTCAAGTAACGCGCCAGTCTATATGAATGGTATACAGAGAATGGATCCTTCAGAAACATTTCCATTGGAACGAAGAAAGCTGCAATGTTCCAAGGATAAGTGGATGTAAGTTTAGTTTGGTTTAGTTTAGAGATACAGCCCGGAAACAGGCCATCCAGTCCGCATCGACCAGCGATCCCTGCACACTAACACTAACACTACCCTACACACACACAGAGGGTGGAGATGCCTGGAATGCATTGCCAGGGGTGGTGGTGGTGGCACATATGATAATGGTGTTTCAGAGGCTTTTAGATTGGCACATGCAACTGCAGGGAATTGAGGGATATAAACGACAATTTACACATACCAAGCCAATTAACCTCAAAACCTGTACGTCTTTGGTAGACACAACATGCTGGAGTAACTCAGCGGGACAGGCAGCATCTCTGGAGAGAAGGAATGGGTGATGTTTCGGGTTGAGACCCTTCTTGATTCCTTAAGAGCCTGTCCTGCTGAGTTGCTCCAACATTTTGTGTCTGCCTTCGATTTAAACCAGCATCTGCAATTATTTCTTACACAAATGTACGTCTTTGGAATGTGTGAGGGGACCGAAGAACTCGTAGAAAACCCCGCTGTCACGGGGATAACGTACAAACTCCGTACAGACAGCAAACGGAGTCAGGGTCGAACCCAGAGCGCTGCAAGCGCTGTAAAGCAGCAACTCTACCGCTGTTCCACCATGCCGTGTAAAGTCTGGTATTAATACAAAATTTGAATATCTGTTATAAGATTTCTTCTAAGCTGAACATAATGAATATGCATCTTCCATTGTCCCAGCAAGAAGCAGTTTTCCTTGTTAGTAATGCAGCTCTCTGACCGACAAGCAACCCAGGAGATTGTGGCTATTAGACTCTGGAAACTTAGTGATTTCAGTGAGTCTTTAATAATGTGGGCACAGTCTGTGAACTCTCCATATTATATTGATTCTGTTACAGGAATTGAATTAACCACTGATTAAATCTGAGAGGATAAACTTCCACAAAGGTTCTCCCCCAATTCCCAAGGCAATCTAGAAAGAATCCAGGATATTAATCCATCATTACACCCTGCATTATAAAGCCATGATTAGTCCTAGAGTCATAGAGTGATACAGCATGGAAACAGGCCCTTCAACCCAACTTGCCCACACTGGCCATCATGCTCCAGCTACACTAGTCGCACCTGTGTTTGGCCTTTATCCCTCCAAACCTGTCCTATCCATGTACCTGTCTAACTGTTTCTTAAATGTTGGGATATTCCCTGCCTCAGCTACCTTCTCTGGCAGCTTGTTCCATAAAACCATCACCCTTTGTGTGAAAACGATACTGCTCCTGTTGTCCTTGATTTGCCTACTCAGGGCAAGATGCTCTGTGCATCTACTTGGTCTATTCCTCTCATGATTTTAAGCACAATTTTATACATGTTTTTACAGACATTTTGCATTCATATTTTACAGTTATTGTATTCAGTATCTGCATATTATTACATCTGATTTTGGGAGGACATTAATTGATCAAATTATTTTATCATGTATATATTCACTGCAAATGACTCGATTGCAATCATGTATTGTCTTTCTGCTAACGAAACTAACATAACAAAAGCTTTTCACTGTACCACGGTACATGTGACAATAAACTAAACTGAACTGATGATTGAGGGAAGATTGAGGGGGGATCTTTTAGAAACTTGCAACATTCTTAAGGGGTTGGACAGGCTAGATGCAGGAAGATTGTTCCTGATGTTGGGGAAGTCCAGAACAAGGGGTCACAGTTTAAGGATAGGACCGAGATGAGTAAATCATTTTTCACACAGAGAGTGGTGAATCTCTGGAATTCTCTGCCACAGAGGGTAGTTGAGGCCAGTTCATTGGCTATATTTAAGAGGGAGTTAGATGTGGCCCTTGTGGCTAAAGGGATCAGGGGGTATGGAGAGAAGGCAGGTACAGGATACTGAGTTGAATGATCAGCCATGATCATATTGAATGGCGGTGTAGGCTCGAAGGGCCGAATGGCCTACTCCTGCACCTATTTTCTATGTTTCTATGTTAACTGAACCAATCTGAGTTATTTGTCTTGTGCACAAGTACAGGGAGGTACAGGTCAAATGAAAATCTTTTTTTCAGCAGTAACTCTGGCAGGTAGTCTCAGAGAACACACAAAACATAAACTATGCATGAATTATTTATAAATCACATGATACAGCAGTAGCTAACTTTTCAAAGAGTATATGTAGGAATCAGTCTGAAGAAGGGTCTCGACACGATACGTTGCCCATTCCTTATCTCCAGAGATGCTGCCTGTCCCGCTGAGTTACTCCTGCATTTTGTTTCTATTTTCAAAGAGTATTTTCTGTTTACCTGTTGGAAACCATGAATGGGGCATATGGGTAAGGTGGGATAGTGCCAGGGAGGACATATTTATATATCCATTGTGTGCTTGTTTCCACTAAGTTATGGGCCTGTCCCACTTAGGTGATTTTTTTCAGCGACTGTCATAGTCGTAGCAGGTCGCTGGAAAACCGGCGACTGGACCCCCCCCCCCCCCTATGAAAATGTCTACGAGAATGTCTACAACATACCACCTAATCGACGTCCAGCTACGGCAAGCTACCGACAACCGGCGACCCATTATGACGTCCACCTATGACCACACCTACGACAACCTACGTCCACCCGTGACAAGCTACGACAAGGTACGACAATTCAGTCGCCGGTACCTGTCGCCGGTTGACGTAGGTTGACGTAGGTAGTCGCCAATGGAATTCACCGAAGTCAGCACCGGCGACAACCAATGTCATCCAGGCGGCAGCCTACGACAGCACCTACGTCAGGAGAAGTCAAGCTACACTCATTGGCACCAAGCCAACTGTCGCCGACTGTCGCTGAAAGGTTTTGAACATTTCAAAATCCATCGGCGACCAGAAAAACCCTACGAATCTTTGGGCGACTGAGGAGACTACTCGCGACCATTCAGGCGACATCCTAGTCGCTTGTAGTCGCCTAAAAAAACGCCTATGTGGGGCAGGGGCATTAAAATCATAGTTTAGATAATGTTTATATTAAGACGAAGAATGAGAGAATGAATACAGCTTCTTCCCACGAGTGGTAGTTCTACTTAACAGCCGAACACTTGTGAAATCTCCAAGTGCACTTACGATATCTACAAGTGCAATATATAGCAAAACTGCCCTTTTTTACATGCACTTTATTTTTACATTTTTTACTTATAATGTTTTTTTATTGTCTGCTGTAGATTGTGTTTTTGCCATGTGGGAGTAAAGCACAAAGTTAAATTCCTTGTCTGTGTATAGCCTTGGCCAATAAATTGATTCTGATCCTGCTCGTTCAACGTCAGTGTGTTGACTAGACTCTTCTCGTGCTGACATGCCACACATCCCAATTAAATAGATCTTAAATCAAAGAATCAAGGTAAACTGCAAAAACAGCAACCCTTCCTCCTCTTTTGCTTTACAAGCTCATATAGATGTCTCAAAAGCTCTTTAATTGCCTTGCTGGAAATTAATTTATCTGTCGCTTGGATTTTGCTGACTCTCCAAGGTGCGTCTTGTTGCTCCCTGCTAACAGTAAACTTTGGATGGATCAAACTAGAGTAGATAAAAAACGGACAGAGCTATAATCCTCAATCAATTCTGCACCAAATCTATCTTGGACCTTAAATTTAACCTTTCCCCACCTGCAAGGATGCAAATTCTCATACTATCTAATTATAATCTTCTGATACATGATAAAGGTTCAGAAAGTGGATCGACACAAAATGCTGGAGTAACTAAATGGGTCAGGTAGCGTCTCTGAATAGCAGGAATGGGTGATGTTTTGGGCCAAGACCCTTCTTCAGACCGAGTCAGGGAGAGGGAGATACAGAGATAAGGAAGTGTAAGGTGTGAAATTGAGACATAAAAAGATAACATCAAGATAACATCAAGATAACAAGATAACATTCCCACATCAAGGAAAATGTTGAATAAATCATTGTTAACTAGGAGAAGTTGACAACAAAGCAAACAGAGATATGAATGTTAACCAGAGGTCAGTCCGACTGGTCGGAGAACTAGGAAGGGGGAGGGATGGAGAGAGAGGGAAAGCAAGGGTTACTTGAAGGTACACAAAAAGCTGGAGAAACTCAGCGGGTGCAGCAGCATCTAAGGAGCGAAGGAGATAGGCGACGTTTCGGGTCGAGACCCTTCTTCAGACTGAAGAAGGGTTCGACCCGAAACGTCGCCTATCTCCTTCGCTCCTTAGATGCTGCTGCACCCGCTGAGTTTCTCCAGCTTTTTGTGTACCCTCGATTCTCCAGCATCTGCAGTTCCTTCTTTAAAAAAAAAGGGTTACTTGAAGTTGGAGAAGTCAACATTCATACCACTGGGGTGTAACATGCCCAAGCGAAATATGAGGAGGAGGCTGAAGATTGAGAGTCAGTATTTTAACATCAGGATCTGAAGGAGATATGAAGCCTGTTAATGAATATTTTGTGATCAAAGATGCTCATATGTTAGATTGTAAAGAAAGACAATGCGAGTATTAGAAACTTTTATAGTAACTAGCTCAGATGGTGCATTGCTTTTTACCATTAATGTTTAGTTTTTACTTTAGCGATACAGCACCGAAACAGGCTCTTTGGCCCACCGGTTCTGCACCGACTAGCCATCAATACTATTCTATAACCACGAGGGACAATTTTTACACATACACCAAGTCAATTAACCTACAAACCTGCACGTCTTTGGAGTGTGGGAGGAAGATCTCGGAGAAAACCCACACAGGTCACGGGGAGAGCGTGCAAACTCCGTACAGACAGCACCCGTAGTCGGGGTTGAACCTATGTCTCTGTCAGTCTGCATTAATCTAGAGATGAAATAAGGAAACTGCTCACATTGGCTTATGAAGACAGCTGGCAGTGAATAGACACATTAACTAAAACCTTGGAAGCACTCTTTTTTGGAGTCATGAAGCTCAGTTATTCCAGGATCAGATGGTCAGTATTTCTGCACTAAAAATGAGGTTATACACAGACAGTCAGCATGAGAACGTCATGTCTGACTAATGATGGAATTATTTGAGCGAGGATTAAAGAATGTCAATATTAATATTAATGTCAATATCATCCTGGATACCAGGGTAATACAGAGGAAGATAAAATAAAGCAACACTCCCAATGAAGAGTGGTTGGCGTGAATCATGAGCCTTACCTGCTGATTATTATTATTAGGAGCAAAGAGGTCCTTCAGCAGTTGTACAGAGCCCTAGTGAGACTGCACCTAGATTATTGTGTGCAGTTTTGGTCCCCTAATTTAAGAAAGGACATTCTTGTTATTGATGGAGTGCAGGGTAGGTTTACAAGGTTAATTCCCAGGATGGCGGGACTGTCATATGCTGAGAGAATGGAGCAGCTGGGCTCGTAAACTGTGGAGTTTAGACGGATGAGAGGGGTTCTCATTGAATGATATAAGATTGTTAAGGGCTTGGACACGTTAGCGGCAGGAAACATGTTCCCGATGTTGGGTTAGAGTATACAAGTGAAAACAAATCTTGCCAGTGAACAGGTTAATGGGGATGTGTGGGGCAAGGTTTTTACACGCAGAATGGTGGGGGTCTGTAATGCATTGTCAGGGTGGAGTCAGATATGATAATGGCATTTTGGATAGGCACGGTCAATGGAAGGGCAAGGAATAGAGGGATATGGATCATGTACAGGCAGATGAGATCAGTTTAACTTGACATCATGTTTCAGCACAAGCATTGTGGGCTAAAGGGCCCATTCCTATACTGTTTTATGTTCTATGATCAGTGGACACAAGGCCTGGCTTGGTGACTGGACGCAATGTAGGCTTGGTCTGTAGGCACAATGCTGGAGATAGACACAAAATGCTGGGTTAACTCAGCGGGACACACGGCATCTCTGGAGAGAAGGAATTGGCAAGCGGACACAGTGCTGGACTTGCTGACGCTTTAGAAAAGGGCGCTCTTGTTTCAGTTAGAATATTGTGTGCAATTCTGGTTGCTTTAATAAGGAAAATTGTTTAGGAATTGGAATACTAGAAAAAAGATTTTGAGAGGGGATGGACTATAGTTACAAGGATAGATTAGAGGGGAAGGGGCTGTTTTCTTTAAAGAGAAGGTTACAAGGAAATGTAATAGATGTTTATAAAACAATAACTGAACAGAGTGGAAAATGGGAGTCTGTTCCAACTGGTGCAGTGCTCAATTCCAAATAAAATAATAGGTCAAAGATTTATTGATTTACTTACTTACTTATTTATTTTATTTATTTATTTATTTATTTATTACTTTGATTGATTTCCTTCCTTCCTTCCTTCCTTCCTTCCTTCCTTCCTTCCTTCCTTCCTTCCTTCCTTCCTTCCTTCCTTCCTTCCTTCCTTCCTTCCTTCCTTCCTTCCTTCCTTCCTTCCTTCCTTCCTTCCTTCCTTCCTTCCTTCCTTCCTTCCTTCCTTCCTTCCTTCCTTCCTTCCTTCCTTCCTTCCTTCCTTCCTTCCTTCCTTCCTTCCTTCCTTCCTTCCTTCCTTCCTTCCTTTCCTTCCTTCCTTTTCTTTCCTTTCTTTCTTTCTTTCTTTCTTTCTTTCTTTCTTTCTTTCTTTCTTTCTTTCTTTCTTTCTTTCTTTCTTTCTTTCTTTCTTTCTTTCTTTCTTTCTTTCTTTCTTTCTTTCTTTCTTTCTTTCTTTCTTTCTTTCTTTCTTTCTTTCTTTCTTTCTTTCTTCCTTTCTTCCTTTCTTCCTTCCTTCCTTCCTTCCTTCCTTCCTTCCTTCCCAGAGATGTAGTAAGACCGGCTCCATTGCGGACCTTCGAGGGGTAATGGTGCAGCTGCTGCCTTACAGCGCTAGCAGCGCCGGAGACCCGGGTTCGATCCCGACTATGGGTGCTGTCTGTACGGAGTTTTTACATTCTCCCCGTGACCCGCGTGGGTTTTCTCCGAGATATTCAAATTCCTCCCACGCTCCAAAGACAGGCAGTCATGCAAGTAAATTGGCTTGGTAAATGTAAAAATTATCCCTACTGTGTGTAGGATATGCGGGGATCGCTGGTCGGCGCGGACTCGGTGGGCCGAAGGGTCTGTTTCCGCGCTGTATCTCTAAACCTTAGGCAGAGGTTCACTCGTACCTCCTCCATACTCATCTAACGTATCCATTGTTCAAGATGTGGACTCTTATATATCGGCGAGACCATATGTAGACTGGGCGATTGTGGCACTGAACACCATTGAATTGGAGGAACAACGTCCCATATTTCACTTGGGCAGCTTAGTGGTATGAATAGTGATTTCTCTCACTTCAGGTAACCCTGGCATTCCTTCTCTCTCTGTCCCTCCCCACCCAAGTCACACTAGCTTCTCATTTTCATCCCACAAACAGCCAACAATGGCCTGTTTCCTCAATCATTGTTACCTTTTTGCATATCTTTTATTCACTGTTCTTTATCTCTCCACATCATCGTCTATATCCCTTGTTTCCCTTATCCCTAACCGATTCTGAAGAAGGGTCTCGACCCGCAACGTCACCCATTCCTTCTCTCCAGAGATGCTGCCTGTCCCGCTGAGTTACTCCAGCGTTTTGTGTCTATCTTCGGTTGAAACCAGCATCTGCAGGTCCTTCCTGCCCTGATGATTCCAAGTTGACTGTGCTCCAGGTAAGAGTAGTCCTTTACTGCTTCAGTTAACAGAACATTCATGACTTTAAAATAGTTTGGATTACTTTCATTGCACGATGCAACCACATCTTGCAACAGAAACCTGATTGATCATCTTTACCATGTCTATGATCCAATGTCTACAATGCCAAGAATAATCTTGAAATCCTCCTGTTCTGCACTATTCTAGACCATGGACAACTGACCTTTCTTTAAAGAAGTGATGTATTCTCTCATTGTTTGCTTTGATGCCTAACTCCTCTGCTTGAGGATCTGTACGTGACAGAGCTTCCATTGTCCGGGCGTTGTATGTCGTGATGAACGAAGGAGTCGCAAATTAAATTTCATTCTTCCAACTGTTGTTGTGACGTTTTATTTGGGGTAAGAGAAGGTATGTGGAGGACCTAGGAGGTGAAATGTACAGGAATGCATCTATTCATCGAAATATGGAATAAGGGAACAATAACAAATAGTGGATTGTTACACTGGATCATAGCTAGTTTCACTTCTGAACGACTTCAGTCAGTTCACTCTAATCAAAGATTAATATTCCCCATGATGTTTTGATTTGTTTTGTTTTCCAGGCTGAAAGATCCAACCGTATAAACGCAACAACAAGTAGCTAGATTAATCTGCCAAGAGACCCTTATTGGTACAGTGTGAAAGGTGTAAGTGTGCCGCTGATGATGATATACCTGGGCATGTTTGATGCAGATAATGGTATTCTTTTCAGATAATGGTAGTTTTTTTTCTGTTATAACAATAACAACTGTTCCATATTTGTAGCTCATTCATGTGAAGGTTGGCGGAAAAGAATACTGTGCAGCCAGATTAAGTAGTCAGGTTCAGCTTCCATACAACTGCTGACGGTAGTAGCATAATGAATTCTGAAAAGTGTATAGACACATCCTATCTACTCAAGTTCAAACAAATGCATCAAAGCTCATTGGCCGGCAGTTCATTCTACAGCAAGACAATGATCCCAAATATTCTTTAAATTCTCCAATTATACCACTGGTGTTGGATAACAATGAGTTAGACTGAAAGGAGGAAGACTGATATGTGTAGGAAGGGAGCTGCAGATGCTGGTTTACTCCGAAGATAGACACAAAATGCTGGAGTTACTCAGTAAGTTTGGGTCGAGACCCTTTTTCAGTCCTGGGTCAGTCACATTGATCTCCCACTGTTGAGAATCTACAGGAAGCATTGCATCAAGTGGCAGTTAATATCAGCAAAGACCCACACCAAACCTGGCCAAGCTTTCGTCACATAGCTATCGCTAAGTAGATGGTGCAGAAGCCTGAGAAACATTACTACCAGGTTCAGAAGTATAGATGTTGGGAGGTCATGCTGCAGTTGTATAAGACGTCAGTGAAGTCGTATTTAGAGTATTGTGTTCCGTTCTGGGCCACTATTTTATAGGAAAGATGTCAAGCTGGGAAGGATTTACAAGGATGTTGCCTGGGTTAGAGGGCCTGAACTATAGGGAGAGGTTGAGTAGACTGGGACTCAACCTCCTTGGAGCGCAGGAGGATGCGGGATGATCTTATCGAGGTGTCTAAAATCATGAGAGGAATAGATTGGGGAGATGCAAAGAGTCTCTTGCCTAGAGTAGTGCAATCAAAGACCAGAGGGCATAGGTTTAAGATAAAGGGGAAAATAATTAATAGGAATCCTGGGGGTAACATTTTCACACAAAGAGAGGTGGGTGTATGGAACGAGCTTCCAGATGAGGTAGTTGAGGCAGGGACTATCCCAACATTTAAGAAACAGTTAGACAGGTACATGGATGGGACAGGTTTGGAGGGATATGGACCAAACACAGGCAGGTGGGACTAGTGTAGCTGGAACATGTTGGCTGGTGTGGGTAAGTTGGGCCGAAGGGACTGTTTCCACACTGTATCACTCTATGACTCTCACTCTCTCTCTCTCTCTCTCTCTCTCTCTCTCTCTATATATATATATATATATATATATATATATATATCCTACAGTGCCCTCCATAATATTTGGGACAAAGAACCATCATTTATTTATTTGACTCTGTACTCCACAATGTGAGATTTGTAATAGAAAAAAATCACATGTGGTTAAAGTGCACATTGTCAGATTTTATTAAAGGGTATTATTATACATTTGGTTTAACCATGTAGAAATTACAGCTGTGTTATACATAGTCTCCCCATTTCAGAGCACCATCATGTTTGGGACATGATGTTTATCAACAAGAGGACCAAAGTTGTGCCAATGAAAGCCAAAAACGCCAATATGAGACTGAGAAAAAAGAATAAAACTGTTAGAGACATCAGCCAAACCTTAGGCTTACCAAAATCAACTGTTTGGATCAGTAAGAAGAAAGAGAGCTCTGGTGATTTTACTAATAGCAAAGGGACTGGCAGGCCAAGGAAGACGTCCACCACTGATGACAGAAGAATTCTCTCTATAATAAAGAAAAATCCCCAAACACCTGTCCGACAGATCAGAAACAATCTTCAGGAGTCAGGTGTGGATTTGTCAATGACCACTGTCCGCAGAAAACTTCATGAACAGAAATACAGAGGCTACACTGCAAGATGCAAACCACTGGTTAGCCGCAAAAATAGAATGGCCAGGTTACAGTTTGCCATGAAGTGCTTAAAAGAGAAACCACTGTTCTGGAAAAAAGATCTTGTGGACAGATGAGACGAAGATTAACTTATATCAGAGTGGTGGCAAGAGCAAAATATGGTGGAGAGAAGGAACTGCCCAAGATCCAAAGCATACCACCTCATCTGTGAAACATGGTGGTGGGGATGTTACGGCCTGGGCATGTATGGCTGCTGCAGGTACTGGCTCACTTATCTTCATTGATGATACAACTGCTGATGGTAGTAGCATAATGAATTCTGAAGTGTATAGACACATCCTATCTGCTCAAGTTCAAACAAATTCCTCAAAACTCATTGGCCGGCGGTTCATTCTACAGCAAGACAATGATCCTAAACATACGGCTAAAGCAACAAAATAGTTTTTTAAAGCTAAAAAAAATGTCATTTCTTGAAGGGCCAAGTCAATTGCTCGATCTGAAGCCAATTGAGCATGCCTTTTATATGCGGAAGAGAAAACTGAAGGGTGCTAGCCTCCAAAACAAGCATAAGCTAAATGGATGGCTGCAATACAGACCTGGCAGAGCATCACCAGAGAAGACACCCAGCAACTGGCGACGTCCATGAATCGCAGACCTCAAGCAGTCATTGCATGCAAAGGATATGCAACAAAATACTAAACATGACTACTTTCATTTACATGACATTGCTGTGTCCCAAACATTATGGTGCCCTGAAATGGGTGGACTATGTATAAACACAGGTGTAATTTCTACATGGTGCAACCAAAATGTATAAAAATGGCCTTTATTAAAATCTGACAATGTGCACTTTAACCATATGAGATTTTTTTCTATTACAAATCTCAAATTGTGCAGTACAGAGGCAAATAAATAAATGATGGGTCTTTGTCCCAAACATTATGGAGGGCACTGTATGTATATATATATATACTCTCTCCAGAAACCCTGACAGTCCTTACACGTTAGGCAGATGTTTACTTGCACCTCCTCCAAGCTCATCTCCAGTATCCGTATTCTAGGTGTGGACTCCTATATATCGGAGAGACCAAGCACAGACTGGGTGCTCATTTGCTGAACACATTTGCTCCATCTGCCTTATCCGATGCGGTTTCTAAATTGGCAAACACTTTAACTCCCCTTCCTATTCCCATACAAGCTTACAACCCAGAAGTATAAATATTGATTTCTCTAACTTCCAGCAACCCTTGCATTCCCTGTCGCTCCGTCTCTCCCCCCCCTAGTTGTCCATCTCGTTTCACTGTCTTCTTGCTTCGTTTCACTGTTTGTCTCCACTTGTTATCACCTTCTCCACAGCCAACAATCGACCATTGTGTGCTCTACCTATCCTTTATCATCGTTGCTGTTAATCCTGGATAAATTGGAGAAGCTAGGAGTTCAAAATGGGGTTAAGTTTCAGGGTTGCTGGGAGATATGGTCAAATTGGAATTACTCTCTGCAGAGCTGGGACAGGCTGCGAAGAGGTACCAGAGTGTCTGGAGCTTAGATACAATTTACAAGCAAAGAATGGGATGCTCTGTAAACCCTGTCAATCTGGTGCAAAATGCATCAAATGGATTGGATGGCTGAAAACCAGGCATACACCTTGTAAATAGTTATAAATAATGTTGCAGAGTTTGACTTTGCCAAGTGTTGATTGGTGTTGAGCCTTGTCTGGGTTTTCTGTTAATCAGGGCAAATGTTTCCAAGTTGACTTCATCTCAAAGTCCGTTGTGAATACAATGTATTGAACTGTTGTATCATTGGGTTAGGGGAACGCGTGTTATGTATGGGGTTAATCGATATCTGTAACTGGGTTATTGAGAGACCACCCCCGTGTGATTTGGCCCCTCGAGGTCCCGGGACATTAAAAGTCTGCGACCATGAGGCTCAACGTCAATCTTCTGGAAGAGCACTCTGGAGTGCCTCTGTCTGAGTGAAGCCTAGAGGGCTTGAACAGGCAGACACGAGGATCGAACCTGCGGTGGGATAGGTACAGTGTGTGATCTGTGAAGCGCTTTTGGTAAAATAAAATTTAGTTGTTTCAAGTGCTTGATTCAGTGTTTTTACTGAAACTAGACTGGGGGGAAGCTTAGAAACGAGCAATTATCATTGCTAGCTTTGATTAGTCCTTTTCATACCTTGCATTCATTTGTTCTTTGTGTCTTTTCATATCCCTAGTTTCTCTCTCTCCTGGCTCTCAGTCTGTAGAAGGGTCTTAGCCTAAAACATTGCCCATTCCTTTTCTCCAGAGGTGCTGTCTGTCCCGCTGAGTTCCTCCAGAATTTTGTAACTATCTTCTGGGTAAACTAGCATCTGTAGTTCCTTCCAATGCATTTGGAGTATTGTGAGCAGTTTTGGGTTGCCTTTGGAGAGTCTCTGGAACTCTCTGCCACAGAGGGTAGTTGAGGCCAGTTCATTGGCTATATTTAAGAGTGAGTTGGATGTGGCCCTTGTGGCTAAGGGGATCAGAGGGTATGGAGAGAAGGCAGGTACGGGATACTGAGTTGGATGATCAGCCATGATCATATTGAATGGCGGTGCAGGCTCGAAGGGCGAAGGGCTGAATGGCCTACTCCTGCACCTAATTTCTATGTTTCTATGTTTCTATGTTTGGAGATGGTTCAGAAGAGGTTTACAAGAATGGTCCCAGGGACAATTGGGTTCTGGGCCTGTGCTCCCTGGAGTTCAGAAGGATAAGAGGGAACCTCCTTGAAACTTACTGAATAGTGAAAGGCCTGGATATGGAAAGGCTTGTGGAGGCAATTCAGTGGGTATTTTTTAAGCGGAGATTGATGGATTCTAGATTGGTATGGGTCTCAAACGTTATGGTGAGAAAGCAGGAGAATGTGGTTGAGATGGAAAGATAGATCAGCCATGATTGAACGGCGGAGTTGACTCAACTGGCCAAGTGACCTAATTGTGCTCCTAGGACTTATGAACTTATGAACACGCTCCTACAAATATAAATGTGGTAATGATCAGATAACATTTTTATTTTTTTAATGCTGAAGACATAAATGGTTGACAAAATAAGGTGGGGGGGCTTCACAGATCTTTAAAACCTCTCATCAACATTTTCAGGTCCACCTGGGATAGTAGTTGAGATCTCTGTTCAGTATCTAATTTATAAGACGATACCTCTGACAATGTAGCACTTTCCCAGTACTGCACCAGAACATAGATTTTTGTATGTGTAGGAAGGAACTGCAGATCAACACAAAATGCTGGAGTATCTCAGCAGGACAGGCAGCATCTCTGGATAGAAGGAATGGGTGTCGTCTCAGCCTGAAGAAGGGTCTCGACCCGAAAAGTCACCCATTCCTTTTATCCAGAGATGCTGCCTGTCCAGCTAAGCTTACTCCAGCATTTTATGTCTATCTTCGGTTTAAACCAGCATCTGCAGTTCCTTCCTACAAGGAACTGCAAATGCTGGTTTAAACTGAAGATAGGCACAAAAAGCTGGAGCAGATCAGCGGGTCAGACAGCATCTTTGGAGAAAAGGAATAGGTGGCATTTCGCGTTGAGACGTTTAAAGATGGGTCTCGCCCCGAACGGTCACCTATTCATTTTCTCCAGTGATTCTGCCTCTCCCGCTGAGTTACTCCAGCTTTTTGTGCCTATCGGAGATTTCTGTATCATCTTTCTGAAGCAGGACCACCACCGTCATCTCTCTGATTCAGGAAATTAGTTCTCACAAGGCCACAATTGACAATGATAAGATATTTCTTTTGCTTCTGATGATAATGTAATAACGTAACAAGATAAAGCCTGAAGCATTTTCAGGCATGTTTAATACGATTTTGTCAGCTTATTTTAAAGTAATATTTTATGGCTTGTGATTGAGATTTGATTTTGGTGCAGATAAATTTTCACATCCAATTACTCGACATTACAAATGAAAGACTTTGTATAAATTAAATCATATTTGTATAAAGTAAATTGTCAATGTGTTTATTAGCTGTCAAGAGTTGCACTCGAGAACGCACCTATGGGTCTTCTTGCATTCTCCCAGAGTGAGTGGCAAACCCAGTGGCAATATGTTTGCTAACCCAGTGACAATAGAAAGCTATTTTCTGGCAGCTCTGAAAATGAGCAGCATTGACCAACAGCTTCAGTTTAGCCAGACCACTCTGTTCATCTGGGCGATCATTTTGCTGAACACCTTCGCTCCTTCCACCTGGACATATCTGATCTCCAGGTTGCCAAACACTTTAATTCCCCTTCCCATTCAAACACTGACATATCTGTCCTGGGCCTCCTCCATTGTCAGACTTAGGCCATGAGAAAATTGGAGGAACAGCACCTCATTTATCTGTCTATCTGTCTATGTGTCTATCCGTCTATCCGTCTATCCGTCTATCCGTCTATCCGTCTATCTGTCTATCCGTCTATCCGTCTATCCGTCTATCCGTCTATCCGTCTATCCGTCTATCCGTCTATCCGTCTATCTCTATCCATCTATCCTTCCGTCTATCCGTCTATCCGTCTATCCGTCTATCCGTCTATCCGTCTATCCGTCTATCCGTCTATCCGTCTATCCGTCTATCCGTCTATCCGTCTATCCTTCCATCCGTCTATCCGTCTATCCGTCTATCCGTCTATCCGTCTATCCGTCTATCCGTCTATCCTATCCGTCTATCCGTCTTATCCTATCCATATATCTCTATCTCTATCTATCCGTCTATCCTATCCGTCTATCCATCCGTCTATCCGTCGTCCGTCTATCCGTCCGTCCGTCCGTCCGTCCGTCCGTCCGTCCATCCGTCATCCATCCATCCATCCATCCATCCATCCATCCATCCATCCATCCATCCATCCATCCATCCATCCATCTATCCTCCATCTATATTTCTATCATCTATCTCTATATATTACTAAATCTATAAACTTGTTATTTTCTGGTTTTAATTTTGCGCATAAACGGTACCCTATATCGCTAGGATTGTTTTCACCACCTTACTCACCGTTCTCCTCTGCTCCAAGTGCACCAAGTTTTGTTCCGATCAGTGGAAGATAACAAAAGTTATGACGTTTTAAAAAATCGTGAGATCAGCAGATTGGTCTTCTCGCCTGTCACTCACCATGAAGGTAACACCATTCCAGCACCCGCCGAGTCAATCACCGGCTCCTTCAGGAGCAGAGTGTGGGTTGTGTTCCGCGTGCGGGGGCTCGCTGTGTTCGCGGGCTGAATCTGTTCGCGGGTGGGGGCGGGCTGTGTTCCACAGGCAGGGGCGGGCTGTGTTCGAGGGCGGGTCTGTGAGCATGACAGGCGCTGGGGACGGGAGTCATTGAGTGAGTCTGGAGCTGGGTCCTGGAGCCGGTGGGTGCAGTCGGAGCCGGGGCCGGGAACCAGTGAGCCCACACACCCCCCTCCCACACCCCCCCTCACCTACACCCCTCCCTCCCCTACACCCCTCCTTCCCCTACACCCCCCCCCTCCCCTACACCCCCCCCCCCCCACAACCGCCCTCCCCTACACCCCCCTCCCCCACACACCCCCTTCCTCTACACCCCCCTCCCCTACAAACCCCCATCACCTACATCCCTCCTCCCCTACACCCCACCACCCGATGATAATAATAATAATAATAATTTAGGTCAATCTCCTCTAATGGCTTTCAGTTATTGCCCATCTGGTCTTCATTTCTTTCCTTTTCTCTCTCTCACCTCTTTTCTCCATCAGATGGAGGCAGGTGAAAGGCTTGGGTAGAGTGGATGTGGAGAGGATGTTTCCACTAGTGGGAGCGTCTAAGACCATGACCTCAGAAGTAAAGGATGTTCTTTTAGGAAGGAGATGAGGAGGAATGTCTTTAGCCAGAGGGCGGTGAATCTGTGGATTTCATTGCCAATGAAGGCTATGGAGGCCAGGTCAATGGGTATTTCTAAGGTAGAGATAGATAGATTCTTGATTAGCACTGGTGTCAGGGGTTCTGGGGAGAAGGCAGAAGAATGGGGTTAGGAGGGAGAGATAGATTAGGCATGATTGAATGGTGGAGTAATCTTGATGGGCCGAATGGCCTAATTCTGCTCCTGTCACTTATGAACCTTCCCTACCTGTGCATTTACAATCATTTCTGCACATGATCCTTGATGTTTCTTCCATTGTAAATGTGCTTCCAGGCGAGATTGCTGTTTCCCTTTCCCAGAGGTTGAAACTCACCATAATTCCTCACCATCAAAAGGGCAATCCAGGAGCCTGGTGTTGGAAGGCATCTCTGAAAGGTGGGTACTGCCTTATCAATATTTTAGCCAATAGATTTGTGAAGAATCAGATGGGGAGTTTCCTTTGGGACTAACTTGAGGCACTGCCTTCAGGAGGGCCACTGAGATGCTGAGGCTGGAGCCTCGCGAGTCGACGAAGCCCGCGGCCATCGGCCCGTGGGTCTGTGGAGCCGGCGGCTGCGGCCTGGGTCTACACCAAGGAGGCATCCAAAGAGCACCGGGCAGCGATAGTGGGGAGGTTGGTGCGGCGGTCGATGATGGCGCTGACTGAGGATGGACACGTGGAGTGAGGACATCCCTGCCAGGGGGAGGAACAAAGGAGGATCCAGCTTGGGGAGACCAGCATGAGGGAGGGCAAGAACAATGGACAATGGAGGACCCGGCATGGTGGGACTGCTGTGAGCGTGGGGAAGGGGGTTAGGGGGGATGAACTAAGGGGGACCTGGCAAGGGGAGGGAATTTGTAACTTTGTAAGCGCCATTTATGGGCGACTATTTGCATATCTTGGTATGCAAGCAAAGAATTTCACTGTGACATGTCACATGTGTTCAATATAATTCAATTAAATTCACCAAACCTCGGCTTGCTCTGAAGGTGCTGACTCTATTGTCTAGACATGAGCCTTTTAGATCAAAATGAGCCTCAGGCGTAGCCCAGGGTTGTGCTGATTCACCTGACTTCAGGACAAAGCACAGATTGAACAATCAACCAGGTTTCCTGCTCCCCTGATTCCATTGCAGTGATTCCTTTCACAAATCATGAAGATCAGGAAATACAATGTCAGACCTGCAATTGTAACAGACGGAAATAAAATGGGTTCAAAATTATATTTCCTGATCTCCCTGTGAAAGCGCTAACTCTTGCTGAACCACACACACGGCATAGAGGCACAGCTGATCTCAACGCGTCAGAGACCAAGGTTCAATCCTGACCTGGGGTGCTGTTCACGTGGAGATTGCATGTTCTCCCTGTGACTGTGTGGGTTTCCTCCTGGTGCTCCGGTTTCCTCCCACATCCCAAAGACATGCGGGTTTGTAGGTTAATTGTCGCTGGTGCATAGGGAATGGACGGGAAAATGGGATAACTGAGATCTAGTGTGAACTCCCCAGCTGATGGAAGCCTCCTGTAAATATCCCACGGTTGCGTTTATCAATTTTGGCTTCACAAATGCCCCTTTTTTTAAGGGGTAGAACTTCACTGCTTTGCTCAACCTTGTCCTCAGCTGAGTTCGAAGTTCATTGCTTCATTCCAACTTTAGAAACCTACGTAATCCAGACAGACACTTCAGTGGTACCTGCTGTTTACAGCTGGAGAGATCTTATTGTGTGCAAACTGTCCTGCAACACCATTCAAAAGTATTTCATTGCCTGTCTGCGATGTGATTATGAGATGTCCTTAAGTTGGAAACAGTCGATATACATACATAGAAGGTCTGAAGAGGGGCCTTGACCCGAAACGTCACCAATTCCTTTTCTCCAGAGATGCTGTCTGACCCGCTGTCACTAAAGCTTTTCGTTCCCATCTTCTATATAATACAGGTTTCTGCTTTTCTCTGTGCTGCTGGGGATTGGTACATTATACAATGAAGAATAGACAACTATTTACATTATGATGTACATACAGTAAATAATGATTTTCACAATGTTCCCAATCACGCTTCAACCCATGAAGTATTTCATGCATAACAACACGGGGATTACAAGAGTCAGTTTGCAACCACAAGTTTCCACAAGATAGAAACATAGAAACTTAGAAACCTGGAAAATAGGTGCAGGAGGAGGCCATTCAGCCCTTCGAACCAGCACCAGCATTCATTGTGATCATGGCTGATCCTCCTCTATCAATAACCTGTGCCTGCCTTCTCCCCATATCCCTTAACTCCACTCGCCCCAGAGCTCTATCTAACTCTCTCTTAATTCCATCCAGTGACTTGGCCTCCACTGCTCTCTGTGGCAGGGAATTCCATAAATTCACAACTCTCTGGGTGAAAACGTTTCTTCTCACCTCAGTCTTAAATGACATCCCCTTTATTCTAAGAGGACAGTATGGTGCCCACGTAACAGTGAAATTTTGTTTAGGTTAGTTTAGATTGGAGAAAAACCATGGAAACAGGCCCCTGGGCCCACCGAGCTTGCACCGACCAGTAATCCCAGCACATTAACACTATCCTACACATACTCGGGACAATTTACACATACTGTACACCAAGAAAAGTAACCCACAATCCTGTACGTCTTTGGGGCGTGGGAAGGAAACCGACGTTCTCGGAGAAAACTCAAGCGGTCACGGGGAGAACGTACAAATTCTGTACAGACGGCACCCGTGGTCGGGATCAAACCCGGGTGTCTGGCTCTGCAAGCGCTGTAAGGCGGCAACTCTACCGCAGCGCCACCGTGCCGCCCTTATTGAGGAATAGATATGGCCCTTGCATTCCAAAGATAATATTGTCTTACTGCTTTGTACTAATACTATAGGATCTGGTTATGTCCATATGGGAGAGCAGATGGGGCTTGATGGGGCGTATGGGGCAGGTGGAGCGTTCCCTTACTAGACATTTGTGTTCAAATCTCCAGAGTGGGACTTGTGTACATAACCTTCTGGTACAGAGCACAGTGTTGCACTGACGTACAGATGACAGTGTAAAGCTAAGCTGTTGGTAAAAGGATCATGACAATGCTCCCTGTTGCTCTATTTAATATTCCAAAGGCACAAGTGGCTTAAGTAATACCCTAATTCTGCACGATTACTCAGTTCCAATTTTACAACATTATACTTTTGAAATAACCTTTATTTTATGGAGAGCAAAAGATGTGTTTTGGAAATCTAATACCAAGACAATTTAGTTCCTTAAAGCTTTAATGATGTGTGCATAATAATTTAGTAGATTTATAGAATATTACAAACATTTAATGCAATAAATGGGAACCATAAAATGAAATTAATATTCATAGCATTCAGGGAACACGATATTTTGGTTCTCGTAATCTATTCTATTCTGTCAAGTGAGGTGAATCTACTCTGAAATTTTGTGGGAGGGGTAAATAAATAAATTCCAGAGTTTTTTTTTAATGAACTTCTGAAACAAGATTTTCTCCTGCCGTAAATTGTGCGCTCAGATGTGAAAGGTCACTGATTCCATTTCTGTCAGTATTTTGCCAACTCTGCTCAGCCAATTGAGCACTTGGCAGTAAAGCCCTGGGACTGAGAAGGGTAATTTCAGGATTATTGCCCATTGAAAGCTTGCTCGCTCTTCATTGATCCCTGCAGGCAGATGAACACACACACAGAGCACTGAATATGGACTGGGTTGAGCTTGGCTGTGATGTCCACATTGTTAGAAGAGCTTGGCATTGGCTCGGGTTTGCAATGGTAATTGCAGGATGACATTTGGTAGGCATCTTTGTAATTAAACCCAAGTACTATGCTTACATATTCCATTGTGCTGCTGCAAGTGAGAATGTCATTGTTCTATAGAGTCAGGGTCAGAGAGTGATACAGTGTGGAAACAGGCAGGCCCTTTGGCCCAACTCGCCCATACCGGCCAACATGTCCCTGCTACACTAGTCCTACCTGCCTGCGTTTGGTCCATATCCCTCCAAACCTGCCCTATCCATGTACCTGTCTATCTGCTTAAACATTGGGATAGTCCCTTCAGGCCTTAAAGTCCCAGCCTGTGAAAAGGTTACCCCTCAGATTCCTATTAAATCTTTTCCCCTTCACCTTGAACCTCTGGTCCTCGATTCCCTCACTCTGAGCAAGAGATTCTGCGCATCTACCCAATCTATTCTTCTCATGATCTTATGCAGCTCTGTAAGATCAACCCTCATCCTCCTGCGCTCCAAAGAAAAGAGTCCCAGCTCACACCCTCTAATCCTGGCAACACCCTCATGAATCTTCTCTGAACCCTTTCAAGCTCGACAATATCTTTCCTATAACATGGTGCCCAGAACTGAACACAACACTTTAAATGCGGTCTCACCGACATCTTATACAACTGAAAAATGACTTCTATACTTAATGCTCTGACTGATGAAGGCCAATGTGCCGAAAACCTTTTTGACCACCTTATCTAGTGCGACTCGACCTTCAAGGAACCTATCTGGGACATGCAACAATAAATCTCACCATTGCAAAACACTTTAATTTCCCCTCCCATTCCCATACTGGCCTTTCTATCCTGGGCCTCCTCCATTGTCAGAGTGAGGCCCAGTGCAAATTGGAGGAACAGCACCTCATATTTCACAAGGGCAGCTTACACCCCAGCGGTATGAATATTGACTTCTCTAACTTCAAGTAACCCTTACTTTCCCTCCCTCTCCATCCCTCCCCCTTCCCGGTTCTCCAACCAGTCTGACTGTCCCCAATTATATTTGAACTCTGTTTCAGAAGGAACTGCAGATGCTGGAAAATCAAAGGTAGACAAAAATGTTGGAGAAACTCAGCAGGTGAGGCGGATCTATGGAGCGAAGGAAATAGGCAACGTTTCGGGTCGTGACCCTTCTTCAGATCCAATAGGCAGCGTTTGGGGTCGAGACCCTTCCTCAGACTGATAGGCAATGTTTCGGGTCGAGACCCTTCTTCAGACTGAAGAAGGCTTGACCCGAAACGTCGCCTATTTCCTTCGCTCCATAGATGCTGCCGCACCCTCTGAGTTTCTCCAGCATTCTTGTCTACCTTTGAACTGTTTGCTTTTTTGTCACCTTTTACTAGCTAACAATGATCCATTCTGCATTTTCCGTGACCCTCATCTCTTTTGTTGTCTCCTTTCCACACTTTACCCATCCTTATTTATGTGTCTCCCTCTCCCCTGACTCTCAGTCTGAAGAAGGGTCTCGACAAGAAACGTCATCCCTTCCTTCTACCCAGAGATGCTGCCTGTCCCGCTGAGTTACTCCAGCATTTTATGTCATAAGTGATAGGAGTAGAATTAGGCCATTCAGCCCATCAAGTCTATTCTGCCATCCAATCATGGCTGATCTATCTCTCCCTCTTAACCCTATTCTCCTGCCTTCTCCCCATAACCTTTGATACCTGTACTAATCAAGAATCTATCAATAACTTAAAATTATCCACTGAATTTCCACAAAAAAAATCTATTTTGTGTCCATTTCAATGTAAACCAGCATCAGCAGTTCCTTCTGACACATCTGACAACATCAGACAATAAAACAATCTTGACAACATTTAATGGCGAAACATTGCGGACACTAGCTAGCATGTAGTGCCGTCTCCAGCCTTAACTTCAGCCTGTGGTGAAACAATGAAGACTAAAACCCCTTTGACTTTACAAATGCAAGTTAGCTATGAATGTTAAGAGATGGAAGTTAATATCAAGTACCTAACAGTTACATATCTACCCCAGCCCCATCCCTTAATGGTTCTCCATGACCTATGACTGCATTTGTGTTCACATGTGAGTGTCGTGTTAGACTACATAATTTATAATTTAAGTATATCTATTGTTAATGGTTATGATATTGGAACTCAAGTATGCAAAGGCAACTTGCCATGTTGCATATAATATCCAACTAAAATGGAATGAGGGAAGGAATTCTGAGAAAGTAAGCATTTAATGGAAAGGCCATCAATTTTCAATAGGTTCCTTGTGTAAGCAGCTTCTTGGCAGCAAAGCCGCATATGATTTGTATCTATCACTTTTTAAATTAACAGCAGAGCAAGAATCATTAATTTTACTTTAACAGCTTGTATAATGTGAATTATTAGAGCTATTAATTATAGCTGCACAACATTTTCCCTCTTGCTGTCTCAAGATTGCATTTGCTGTCATTTTCCTTAAAGTGGCCAACTTTTCATCATTAGAAAGCAGAAAAATGCACTCTCTTCAAGGGGATATTGGTTGTCTTGAACTGTCTGTTCTGCAGTTGTGAGTGTACAAACTGGAAACGAATGCTGTTCTGCTGGGGTAAGATTCTGCAGCATGGAAGTTATTTTTGCAGAGCCACTGAGCTGATGCTCAATTTGTTAATGCTGATACTCCTCAACATACAAACACCCACACTTACAGGAGCTGATGTGATGTGTAATTTTATGCTTCAGCTGTTGGTAAGTGTGGGCGTTTTAGCACATATAAATAGCAATGTCGAAATATGATCTTGATCAAACCAATCTTGACAGCGGAGTGAAATCACTGCTGTGACAGATAGTGTTTAGTTCCGAGATTAAATTGGGAGCACAATTAAATGCTGAACTGGTCAGAAAAGCCCACGACCAAGAGTGATTGAATAGCTCAGTCAATATTTCAGTGGGTGTGAAGAAGATACAATGTGGAGCTGTATCCCACACACGTTACCTACAGTGGCTTGCAAAAGTATTCATACCCCTTGAACTTTTCCAAATTTTGTCACGTTACAACCACAAACGTAAATGTATTTTATTGGGATTTTATGTGATAGACCAACAGAAAGTGGTGCATAATTGTGAAGAGTAAGGAAAATGATACATGGTTTCCAAATTTTATTACAAATAAAAAACTGAAAAGTGTGGCGTGCAAAAGTATTCAGCCCCCCTGAGTCAATACTTTGTAGAACCACCTTTCGCTGGAATTACAGCTGCAAGTCTTTTGGGGTATGTCTCTACCAGCTTTGCACATCTAGAGACTGACATTTTTGCCCATTGTTCTTTGCAAAATAGCTCAAGCTCAGTCAGATTGGACGGAGAGCATCTGTGAACAGCAATTTTCAAGTCTTGCCAGAGATTCTCAATTGGATTTAGGTCTGGACTTTGACTGGGCCATTCTAACACATGAACTTTGATCGAAACCATTCCATTGTAGCTCTGGCTGTATGTTTAGGGTCGTTGTCCTGCTGGAAGGTGAACATTTGCCCCAGTCTCAAGTCTTTTGCAGACTCTAACAGGTTTTCTTCCAAGATTGCCCTGTATTTGGCTCCATCCATCTTCCCAAGAATTCTGACCAGCTTCCCTGTCCCTGCTGAAGAAAAGCATCCCCACAGCATGATGTTGCCACCACCATGTTACTCAGTGGGGATGGTGTGTTCAGGGTGATGTGCAGTGTTAGTTTTCTGCCACACATAGCGTTTTGCATTTAGGTCAAAAACTTCAATTTTGGTCTCATCAGACTAGAGCACCTTCCTCCACATGTTTGCTGTGTCCCCCACATGGCTTGTGGCAAACTGCAAACAAGACTTCTTATGGCTTTGTTTCAACAATGGTTTTCTTCTTGCCACTCTTCCATTTGTGGAGTGCATGACTAATAGTTGTCCTGTGGACAGATTCTCCCACCTGAGCTGTGGATTTCTGCACCTTCCTCAGAGTTACCATGGGCCTCTTGGCTGCTTCTCTGATCAATGCTCTCCTTGCCCGGCCTGTCAGTTTAGGTGGACGGCCATGTCTTGGTAGGTTTGCAGTTGTGCCATACTCTTTCCATTTTCGGATGATGGATTGAACAGTGCTCCATGAGATGTTCAAAGCTTGGGATATTTTTTTTATAATCTAACCCTGCTTTAAACTTCTCCACAACTTTATCCCTGACCTGTCTGGTGTGTTCCTTGGGCTTCATGATGCCCAAGGAACATTGTTTGTTCACTAATGTTCTCTAACAAACCTCTGAGGCCTTCACAGAACAGCTGTATTTATACTGAGATTAGATTACATACAAGTGGACTCTATTTACTAATTAGGTGACTTCTGAAGGCAATTGGTTGCACTGGATATTATTTAGGGGTATCAGAGTAAAGGGGGCTGAATACTTTTGCACGCCACACTTTTCAGTTTTTTATTTGTAAAAAAATTTGAAAACCATGTATCATTTTCCTTCCACTTCACAATTATGCGCCACTTTGTGTTGGTCTATCACATAAAATCCCAATAAAATACATTTACGTTTGTGGTTTTAACGTGACAAAATGTGGAAAAGTTCAAGGGGTATGAATACTTTTGCAAGCCACTGTAAAAGAGAGTTCGATAGAGGTCTAGGGGCTAGCGGAATCAAGGGAAACCATGAGAGAGATAACGCAGGAAACTGGAGATGTGAGAGCAGCAGAGAGGATTATGTAAGAGGCTGTTACAAAGGATAAAAATGCAGGGCACCCGAACAAATAGCCAAGGAATTGGCAAAGTTAACGTGAATTTTTTAGAAGGGAAATCATATTTACAAGTCAAGAGTGTTATTGTCTTATGTCCCAGGTAAGACAATGAAATTCTTACTTGCTGCAGCACAACAGAATATGTAAACATAGTATATAATGGGAGAAAAATATTCAGTGTGTGTATACACATGCACACATACTCAATAAAGAAACAAATATAGTGCCATAATAATATAGTCTGATGTAGTTCGGAGCTTATTTGCTGTCGAGTTTAATAGCCTGATGGCTGTAGGGAAGAAACTGTTCCTGAACCTGGACATTACAGTTTTCAGGCTCCAGTACCTTCTTCCTGATGGCAATGGTGAAATGAGTGTGTGGCCAGGATGGGGTGGGTCTTTGATGATGTTGGCTGCCTTTTAGAGGCAGCGACTTCGATAGATCCCTTCGACGGTGGGGAGGTCAGAGCCGGTGATGGTCTGGGCAGTGGTCACAACCTTTTGTAGTCTTTTCCGCTCCCGGATGTTCAAGTTGTCGAACCAGGCCACGATGCAACCAGTCAGTATGCTCTCTACTGTGCACCTGTAGAGGTTCACGAGAATCCTCTTTGACATACCTACCTGAGATTTTTGAGGCTGTAGTTGGTAAAACAGGTAAGGGAAATCACATGGATGTGTTGGATTGTCAAAAATAACTTTTGACAAAAATCTTAAATCAAAGGCTTGTGTTGAAAGTTAAACACAGCCTTTGGTAGTAATGTATAGGCAGGGATAGACTATTAATTTGAAATAGAGATAGATTTGAAGTTGATTTGAGGTAGAGATGGATAGATTCTTGATTAGTACGGTGTCAGGGATTATGGCGAGAAGGCAGGAGAATGGGGTTAGGAGGGAGAGATAGATCAGCCATGATTGAATGGTGGAGTAGAATTGATGGCCGAATTCTGCTCCTATCACTAAAAACCTTATGACCTCATGAAATAAGTAATACGCATGAATGGGTCATTTTCAGGTTGGCAGCCAGTGGGCCCACAATGTTTGAGTCTTAACTGTTCATGGTGTAGACTGATGAGTGAGCCAAATGAAATATTTAAAAGTGGAATTAGGAATTGTGAAGAGGATGTAAAGGTACCTCACTGTTGGCTGGATCGATTGAGCAAGTGGGCAAAAACATAGCTCACAGCATAACATGGATGGATATTAAATATTCATTGGGAAATGTTGATATACAAAGAGCTAGAATGTCCTTGTACTCCCACCACTGAAAGTAAATGTGCAGTACAGCAGATAAGAAAAGACATAACTTTCCTAGCCCTGGTGTCTAGCTGTTAACCGGCATCTGCAGCATCTTACCATAACTGGAGAGCAATCCTGAACTACTATCAACATCAACGTCGATCCTCGGGCTCTCTTTGATCGGTCTTTACTGGCTTTACCTTGCACTGAACATTATTCCCTTATCATGTATCTGTACACTGTGAGTGGCTCCATTATAATCATGTATTGCCTTTCCGCTGACTGGATAGCACGCAACAAAAGCTGTTCCCTGTGCCTCGGTACACGTGACAATAAACGAAACTGAACTGGCAAAAGAGGAAAAGGACAGGAATGAGGCACCTAAAATTATCGGTGGCGTTCAGGATAACATTTGGAGCACCATTATACAGATGTAGATTCATACCGCACGGGAAAAGGCCTTTCGGCCTAACTCATCCATGCTGATCAGCTTTACATCTATGCTAGTGGTCCATATCCCTCAAAGATTTTCCTATCCATGCACCTGTCCAAATGGATTTTAAGTGTTGTTATAGGACCTGTCTCAGCTACGTCCTAAAAGCAATTCCACATACCGACCACCTTCGATCCCAAAAAATGTCCCTCAGGTTCCTAATAAATTTTCCCCCTCTCACCTTAAACCTACTCTGGGTAAAGGACTCTGTGCTTCTACCCCATCTATTCCTCTCATGATATTATACACCTCTGTAAGATCACCTCTCAGCCTACTGCGCTCCAAGGAACAAAGTCCAAGCCTGGCCAACCTCAGGACTTTGCTCAGGACTTTGAGTTCTGACAACATCCTCGTAAAAACTCTCTGCATTTATTCCAGCTTCATGTTTGACTTTGCCGAGAAGTGGCTGCATAGTTTTGGCAAGTTGTTCACATTCTCCAGGGTCTCATAATCATTCTTTATTGTCAGATGCAGCAGGCAAAGGTATATATAACTTGGTCTTCCAGATGTTGCATGGAAGGCCATATGCTCCAGTGAAGTCATCAGTTACATCTATACAATAACGTGGCTATAAAAATAATTATCATTTGGCAGGGAGCTTAATAGGAATGTGGAAGAGAGTATGCTGGGGAAATTGGGTGGAGCGTAAATGGCCCTGTAGTAATTTGGATCATTTAGTTTAGAGATAGATACAGCGCGGAAACAGGCCCTTCGGCCCACCGGGTCCGCGCCGACCAGCGATCCCCGCACATTAACACTATCCTACACCCACTAGGGACAATTTTTACATTTACCAAGCCAATTAATCTACAAACCTGTGCGTCTTTGGAGTGTGGGAGGAAACTGAAGATCTCGGAGAAACACCAAGCAAGTCACGGGGACAACGTACAAACTCCGTACAGACAGCGACCCATAGTCGGGATTGAACCCGGATCTCCGGCGCTGCATTCACTGTAAGGCAGCAACTCTACCGCTGCGCCACTGTGACTGCCCTTGGTTGGCTGCATGCAGGAGAGGGAAGAGTGCATTGTTCCAACTCCTGCAGCATGAACCTGCCTCCATCCATGCAGAAACCACTCACTGGGAGCCAGCAGAAGACCAGGGAATGGCCACATTTGAGTTTGAGTTTAGTTTATTGTCATGTGCGCAGAGGTACAGTGAAAAACTTTTGTTGCGTGCTAACGAGTCAGCAGAAAGACAAAACATTCTTACTATCGAGCTATTTGCAGTGTACAGATACATGATGAAGGGAATAACACGAATGACATTTAATGCACGATTACGGCAGTAAAGTATGACCAAAGAAAGCTCATCAGTGCCTCTAATTCCTAAGAAGATTACGGAGAGTCGGTCTGTCAAGGAGGGCTCCCTCTAACTTCTACAGGTGCACAGTAGAGAGCTTGCTGACTGGTTGCATCGTGGCTTGGTTCGGCAACTTGAGTGCCCTGGAGAGGAAAAGACTACAAAAAGTAGTAAACGCTGCCCAGTCCATCATCGGCTCTGACCTCCCTTCCATCGAGGGGATTTATCGCAGTCGCTGCCTCAAAAAGGCTGGCAGCATCATCAAGGACCCACACCACCCTGGCCACACACTCATCTCCCTGCTACCTTTGGGTAGAAGGTACAGGAGCCTGAGAACTGCAACGACCCGGTTCAGGAATAGCTACTTCCCCACCGCCATCAGGCTATTAAACCTGGCTCGGACAAAACTCTGAACATTGATACCCCTCCATCTGTTATTTGCACTTTATTAATTTATTAATTAATGTGTGTATTTAAGTATATAACTGTAGTCAATGCCTACCATGTTCTGGTGTGCTACGCAAAGAAATAATTTCATTGTCCTGTCAGGGACACACGACAATAAACTCTTTTGACTTGACTTTGAAGATAGTCCGAGGGTCTCCAACGAGGGCATAGATTTAAGTTTAGGGGAAGAATATAATGGGTAACAATTTTTAAAGAGAGTATGGAGCAGCAGCAGAGAAGATTCTCCTGAGAATCCCTGGGTGTGATCTGGGGATTCTGGACCGGACTGCCACCTCTGGTTGGCATGGCCGCTGCACTAGTTGGTGGTTGGGGGGTGGGTAGTACACTACTGACAACTGAGGAATGATATGTGAAGAGGAAGAGTCACGGGAATCAGCAGAGAGCTTCACTCATAAAGAAAGTGCACAGTTAGCATCTGGAGATTGGTGAGCGGCAGGGAAGGGGTGGGTGTGTGGCACAATCACACAGCAGGAAAACCAATGGCCCATGACATTCAATACATTCAATTGATTAGTACGGGTGTCAGAGGTCATGGAGAGAAGGCAGGATACTGGGGTTAGGAGGGAGCGATAGATCAGCCATGATTGAATGGCGGAGTAGACTTGATGGGCCGAATGGCCTAATTCTACTCCAATCACTTATGATCTTATGATCTGGGTGATTCAGCTGTTCATTTAGACACTTCTTTAGTGCTGTCAGCAAATCTACTTCAGCTGCTCTCTCCAGCAGTACAGTCATGGCACTCACTATTATGGGTGAAAAAACCCATATCACATCCAAATCTTTTAACCCTGAACTTGAATCCATGCTCTCTAGTTGTGTCTCTCTCCAATACGGGGAAAATATTTTCCCATAATACATAAGCCTTATATAATTTAATTCAGATTCATAAGATCATAAGTGATAAGTAGAATTAGCCCATTTCACCCATCGTCTACACCATCCAATCATGGCTGATCTATCACTCCCTCCTAACCCCATTCTCCTGCCCCACAATCTCTAACACCTGCACTAATCAAAAATCTATCTATCTCTGCCTTAAAAATATACACTGACTTGGCCTGCACAGTCTTCTGTGGCAAAGAATTCCACAGATTCACCACCCTCTGACTAAATACATTTCTCCTCATCTCCTTCCTAAAATAAGGCCATTTTTATTCTGCGGCTATGACCTCTAGTCCTAGACTATCCCACTAGTGAAAACATCCTCTGAACATCCACTCTTCCCAAGCCATTTACTTTTCAAGGAGGTTCCCCCTCATTCTTCTAAGCTCCAGCAACTACAGGCCCAGTGGCAACAAAAGCTCATCATAGGTTAACCTACTCATTCCTGGGATCCTTCTTGTAAACCTCCAGAGCCAGCACATCCTTCCTCAGATATGGTGTCCAAAAGGACTCACAATATTCCAAATGAGGCCTTATCAGCACATTAGAGAGCCTCAGCATTACATCCCTGTTTTTCTTTACAAGCCCTCTAGAAATAAATGGTCGCATTGAGTTTGCTTTCTTTACTACCCATTCGGCTTACAGATTAACTTTTTGGGAACTCCCAAAGCCCCTTTGCGCCTCCAATTTCTAGATTCTCTCCCCATTTCGAAAATAGTCAACGCCTTTATTCATACTACCAAAATGCTGGACTCCACACTTTGCTACAATATATTCCATCTGTCACTTCTCTGTCCACTCTCCCAACCTGTCCAAGTCCAAGACCTGGTTACCAGAGAGAATTTCTAATGGAATCAAGGGATATGGGGAGAAAGCAGGAACGGGGTACTGATTTTGGATGACCAGCCATGATCATATTGAATGGTGGTGCTGGCTCAAAGGGCCGAACAGCCTACTCCTGCACCTATTTAGTATGCTTCTATGTTGTTCTTCTGCAGAGTCCCTGATTTCTCTACACAACCTGCCCTTCCACCTATTCTCGTAAATGAAGGTGTTGCATTTTGGTAAAGACAAATGAGGGAAGGACTAACATGAAAAATGCTAGGCATCTGGGGAGCGTTGCTGAACAGGGAGAAGAGGCAAGAGGCGCAGTATCGTGAAAGTGACAACAAACATAGACGGAGTGTGAAGAAGACATATTACCTTCATCGGCCAGTGTATCTCTCTACATCATCATCTATAGCTCATGTTTTACCTTTTCCCTAACTAGTCTGAAGAAGGGTTTCGACCCGAAACATCAACCATTCCTTCTCTCCAGAGATGCTGCCTCACCCGCTGAGTTACTTGGGCTGTTTGCTTGATGACTTTATAGCTCAATTATGTCCCCTCTTAACCTCCTCAGCTCCGTGGCAAAGAGAACTTGTCAATCCAGTCTCCCTCTGTCACTGAAATCCTCCATTCCAAGCACATTCCATTCCTAGTGAATCTCTTCTGCACCCTCTCCATTGAAGGAAGAGAGAACAGGCTAACAGGAGAAGGATGAGGCAGAGAGGGACTGAATCAAAGGAGTGGAGAGACCCCCTCTGAGGCAATTATGGGAAAAGGGTCAGAGGCTGTGAGTTAGAAGTGATCAGAGTGGGAGGTGAGTGAGAGAGGGGGGGGGGGGGTTTGAGGAAAAGTGTAAGAGATTATGTGTGTGTTCATGGTGAGTACATGGTCAGAGCACATCTGTGTGTGTGTGTGTGTGTGTGTGGGAGAGTGAGTGTGTGTGAGCATGTGTGTGACCGTGTGAGTATGTGAGTGTGTGCGCCTGTGTGACTGTGTGAATGTGTATGTGGGTGTATGTGTACGTGTGTATGAGCTTGTGTGTGTGTGTGTATGAGCAGGTGTGTGTGCGTGTGTGTGAGCACATGCGTAGTGTGTGTGTGAGCACGCGTTTGAGTGTGGGAGTGTATGTGTGTATGAGCTTGTGTGTGTGTGTATGAGTGTGTATGAGTGGGTGTGTGTGAGCATGTGCGTAGTGTGTGTGTGAGCACGCGTGTGACCGTATGAGTGTATGTGTGTATGAGCTTGTGTGTGTGTGTGTGTGTATGAGTGTGTGCATGTGTGTGAGCACGTGTGTAGTGTGTGTGTGAGCATGTGTGTGACCGTATGAGTGTATGTGTGTATGAGCTTGTGTGTGTGTGTGTGTGTGTGTGTATGAGCGGGTGTGTGTGTGTGTGTGTGTGTGTGTGTGTGTGTGTGTGTGTGTGTGTATGAGCGGGTGTGTGTGTGTGTGTGTGTGTGTGTGTGTGTGTGTGTGAGCGTGTGTGTGTGTGTGTGTGTGTGTGTATGAGCGGGTGTGTGTGTGTGTGTGTGTGTGTGTGTGTGTGTGTGTGTGTGTGTGTGTGTGTGAGCGGGTGTGTGTGTGTGTGTGTGTGTGTGTAAGCGGGTGTGTGTGTGAGTGAGTGCATGTGTGTGAGCAACATCTGTGCTTGCACCCGATCAATACCTCACTCCAGCTGTGCCAGCAGTTTTTGCAATGGCTTCCCCCACTAAAAGAATCAACATGCTCCCACTCCAAATGTAATCAAGACATCCTTGATCCTGAGGTGTGCTTCAGAAGAGGTAGTCTTGAAATAATCTGATTTGATTTTGATCAGCTGAATACTGTCATCAGTGCACCTGACTCACACTAAACCGTTGCAACAGGAGTGAAGCTGAAGTGCAGGTTGTAGAGTTTTGAAGTAACCGCCATGTAATTGAGTTCAGGATTGCAGGACAGCAGGGTCGTTCGTGAGGACGTGGAGCTTTGGCACTTCCGTGACCAGACGCAGCAACTATGATGAGCTGGTTCCCGCTGCCTTTGCCATATTGGGATTTTTCTTTCCTGTGCGCATCGCTTCCCAAAATAAATTCAGCACACTGACTCGACGCTCTGTACCCTAATTCCTGGCACAGAGAAAACAATGGCAAGCTGGTTTCTCTAACATTATTAATCGAGGCACGACAACCTAAGGCCCTCTTTGCCGTATTTACTGTAGAAGACACGGATAATTGCAGACAATTTCAACAATCTTTTCTCCTGTGCCGATAAAACCTCTGTCGACGCTGGGTTCTGTTCACCAATACCACTTCAGTTTATAATTCCAATGTTTATCCCACTTCTTCTTCAGCCTCATCAGTTCGATCTTGTTGACAATGAATTGCCCTTGTTGTTTTTCAGCCCACTTAGTTTGATCTCCCTCTCGCCGACTGGCAGGCTCCCAATTACACGCTCCTATTCCTCCCCTATGTCTGTGTCTTCAGGAGAGGCAGAGAGTTGCCAAGATCCTTCCTAATTTTCGAAGCATTGATGCGCAGCTTGTTCATTGAAAATTCGCGGGTCACCAATTGGTCACTGCCCAGCTGTACTGCACTTCTGCACGGATAGGTACACACACTCATTTCATGTAGTTTGGGCTTGAATATTGAATTTTCTCAATTCTGTTAACCCTTGCTGTCTCCTCCCCTTCCCACCTCTCCCTCAGCCCTCGGGCCCTGGCATTCCCTCTCTCTCTATCTCCCTCCCCCACCCCAGTCGCACCAGCTTCTCATTTTCACACCACAAACAGCTTACAATGGCTTGTTCCCTTTATCACCGATACTTTTTTGCATATCTTTCACTCATTGTTCCTTATCTCTCCACATCACCGTCTATATCTCTCATTTCCCTGATCCCTGACCAGTCTGAAGAAGGGTCTCGACCCGAAACGTCGCCTATCTCCTTCGCTCCTTAGATGCTGCTGCACCCGCTGAGTTTCTTCAGCTTTTTGTGTACCCCCCATTTCATGTAGTGGTTGTCTAAATGTTTTAGTCACTGCCTGTTTCCAGCATTGCCCCAGTGCAGCTTGGAGATATCAATTCATCTCCACTACAGCAGGGCACATACAAATGCTTTCATTTGAATAACATCATGTGTTTGCTTTTGTGTCATTAACCGGTCAAAAGGCTCACATAAGGTTTCACACAGAACATAGAACAGTACAGCTCATGATCAGGCCCTTTGGCCCACAGTGTCTGTGCCAAACATGATGCCAAGGCAGTCTCTTATCAACCTGCACGTGGTCTATATCCCTCCATATCCACGTGCCTATCCAAAAGTATCTTAAATGGCGCTATTGTATCTGCCTCCACCACCACCCGTGGCACCAGGCCCCCACCACCCTCTGTGTAGTAATGTAGCCCCGCACATCTCCTTTATACATTGCCTCCCACACCGTCAAGCTATGCCCTCTAGTATTTTATTTTTCTATCCAAGAAAAAAGGTTCTGACTCTCTCAACTATGTCAGAGAGTGATACACTGTGGAAACAGGCCCTTTGGCCCAACTTGCCCACATGTCCCAGTCACACTAGTCCCACCTGCCTGCGCTTGTTCCATGTCCCTCCAAACCTGTCCTATCCATGTACCTGTCTAACTGCTTCCTAAATGTTGGGATAGACCCTGCCTCAACTACCTTCTCTGGCAGCTTGTTCCATACACCCACCACCCTTTGTGTGAAAAAGTTACCCCTCAGATTCCTATTAAATCTTTAGCCCTTCACCTTAAACCCATGTCCTCGGGTCCTCAATTCACCTTCTCTGGGCATGGGACTGTGCATCTACCCGATCTATTCCTCTCAGAATTTTATACACAAATGTATGAATCTCATAAATGTATATACATTTATCAGGTCTCCCCATAACCTCTGGCATTCCAGAGAAACCAATCCAAGTCTGTCCAACATCTCCCTGTAGCTAATACCCACTAATCCAGGCAACATTCTGTTTTTTTCAAGGTCTTCCAGAGCAACAAGGTTGAAGACACATCTGCCAAAAGTGCAGCAATTAGAATCAGACAAGGCAGAGAAGCAGAGAAAATTTTAAGGCACCTCATGCCAGAGAGAGATATACCTCATGACAGGAATATGTCGGGTAGATGCACAGAGTCTCTCACCCAGAGTAGGCGAATCAAGAACCAGAGGACATAGGTTTAAGTTGAAGAGGAAAAGATTTAATAGGAATCTGAGGGGTGACTTTTTCACACAAAGGGTGGTGGGTGTATGGAACAAGCTACCAGAGGAGGTAGTTGAGGCTGGGACTATCCCAATGTTTAAGAAGCAGTTAGACAGGCACATGGATAGGACAGGTTTAGAGGGATATGGACCAAGCGCAGGCAGGTGGGACTAGTGTAGCTGGGACATGTTGTCCAGTGTGGGAAAGCTGGGTCTGTTTCCACACTCTATCACTCTATGACTATGACTCTAAACTGCAGATCAATTGATCGAATTGATAGAAAGATACGGCGTCAAAATTTGTCCTTCAGCTCAACGAACCCATGCCACCCACTGAATACCAACACACACTAGTGCTATGTTATCCCACTTTCGCATCCACTCCTGACACACCAGGAGCAATTTTACAGAGGCCAAACCCACATGTCATTGGGATGTGGGCTGGACACCCCGAGAAGACCCACGTGATCACAGAGAGAACCTGCAAACTCCACACAAACAGATCCCGAGGTCAGGATTGAAGTCGGGTCTCTGGTGCTGTGACGCAGCAAATCTGTCAGCTTTAGTTTAGTTTAATGATACAGCGTTGAAACAAGACCATCGGCCCACCGAGACCGCACTGACCAGAGGCCACCCATCCACTACATCTATCCTACACACGAGGGACAGTTTTTAACCAAAGCCAATTAACCTACAAACCTGGGAACTGGAAATCCCGGAGAAAATGCATGGGGAGAACGTACAAACTCCGCACAGACAGCACTCGTAGTCAGGATCAAACCCGGGTTTCTGGTGCTGTAAGGCAGCAACTCTACTTCTGTGCCACCATGCTGCCCTCTGCACGGAGATATTGGAATCTTGAGCAAGCCACAAAGTGGATCAGGCACCATTCGGGAAGGGAATGGGCAGTGGATGTTTCGGGTCTGGATGGACCCTAAAAGTTATCTGTCCATCCCCTCCTTTATTAAATAGCAGAAAATATGATACCGGTGACCCTAGCCCTCGGGAACAATGCAACAGGATTGGCAACCGGGGGAATTGTGGACAGAAGTGTCAAATGAGTTCATTTTCTAGTGCTGCTTTTAATCTAGTACGGAAAACAAAGTGTATTTGTTCTGGAATCGCTGGTGTCAAACTCAGTGACAGATGCGAACATTGAGCTTTGTACACATCATTGTCAAGTACGTTAGTGCTTAGACAACTGAACTAAAGCTTGATGTATCTTTTCTTTCCTTGCCCTGAAGCTAGCACACAGCAAAATAATGTGTAGATTGGAACTGCAGATGCTGGTTTTAACTGAAGATAGGCACAAAAGCCTCTACAGGCAACTCTACGGGACAAGCAGCATCTCTGGAGAAAAGGAATGGGTGACATTTTGGGTCAAAATAATGCTCACTGGTGGTCACAAAGGTCATAGAGCCCATATGCTAACCATATCACCATCTCTACTAATGCAATTTACAAGTACTTGGTTCATAGCCTTTCGGGCCTTGGCGATTAAAGGGTGCTTATGTAGATACTTTTTTTAGTTTGGAGATAAAAGCTCAGAAATAGGCCCTTCAGTCCTACGAGTCTGTGCCGACCTGTGATCCCCACGCACTGACACTATCCGGCATACACTAGGGCCAAATTACAATTTTACTGAAGCTACAAACCTGTACATTCTTGGAGTGTGAGAGAAAACCAGAGCTCCCAGAGGAAACCCATGCAGGTCACGGGGAGAAGGTATAAACTCCACACAGACAGCACCCATGGTCAGAATCAAGCCCGGACTCAGGCACTGTAAGGCAGCAACTCTACTGCCCCTTAAAACTGTGTATATCTCTACCATGCTCCTACATTGTCTCTTCCATTCAAAGGAACGGAAACCAGCCTGTCCATTCTATCCTTATAAGTAGAGTGATTCATATCCTGGTGGATTTCCTCTGCATTCTCACCAGATCGCCAGATATGCCTTTCTCACGGAGTAGTGACCAGAACTGTACACATATTCCACCTGCGGCCAAACCAATGTTTATAAACTTGCACCATAACATCAACGTGCCTTTATTAGTATAAAGGCTCAGAAGGAAAGCGTATCTGAGAGTCGTTCTTCACTTATTATGCTTGAACAAACCTCCAGCAAAATATAATCAAAAATAGAAACATAGAAACATAGAAATTAGGTGCAGGAGTAGGCCATTCAGCCCTTCGAGCCTGCACCGCTATTCAATATGATCATGGCTGATCATCCAACTCAGTATCCCGTACCTGCCTTCTCTCCATACCCTCTGATCCCCTTAGCCACAAGGGCCACATCTAACTCCCTCTTAAATATAGCCAATGAACTGGCCTCAACTACCCTCTGTGGCAGAGAGTTCCAGAGACTCACCACTCTGTGTGTGAAAAAAGTCTTTCTCCTCTCGGTCTTAAAGGATTTCCCCCTTATCCTTAAGCTGTGACCCCTTGTCCTGGACTTCCCCAACATCGGGAACAATCTTCCTGCATCTAGCCTGACCAACCCCTTAAGAATTGTGTACGTTTCTATAAGATCCTCTCTCAATCTCCTATATTTTAGAGAGTATAAACCGAGTCTATCCAGTCTTTCTTCATAAGACTGTCCTGACATCTAGGAATCAGTCTGGTGAACCTTCTCTGCACTCCCTCTATGGCAATAATGCCCTTCCTCAGATTTGGAGACCAGAACTGTACGCAATACTCCAGGTGTGGTCTCACCAAGACCCTATACAACTGAAGTAGAACCTCCCTGCTCCTATACTCAAATCCTTTTGCTATGAAAGCTAACATGCCATTCGCTTTCTTCACTGCCTGCTGCACCTGCATGCCTACTTTCAATGACTGGTGTACCATGACACCCAGGTCTCGCTGCATCTCCCCTTTTCCTAATCGGCCACCATTTAGATAATAGTTTGCTTTCCTGTTTTTGCCACCAAAGTGGATAACCTCACATTTATCCACATTATACTGCATCTGCCAAACATTTGCCCACTCACCCAGCCTATCCAAGTCACCTTGCACTCTCCTAGCATCCTCCTCACAGCTAACACTGCCCCCCCAGCTTCGTGTCATCCACAAACTTGGATATATTGCCTTCAGTTCCCTCATTCAGATCATTAATATATATTGTAAATAGCTGGTGTCGCAGCACTGAGCCTTGCGGTACCCCACTAGTCACTGCCTGCCATTGTGAAAAGGATCCGTTTACTCCTACTCTTTGCTTCCTGTTTGCCAGCCAGTTCTCTATCCACATCAATACTGAACCCCTAATGCCAAATGCTTTAAGTTTGTATACTAATCTCTTATGTGGGACCTTGTCGAAAGCCTTCTGAAAATCCAGATACACCACATCCACTGGTTCTCCCCTATCCACGCTACTAGTTACATCCTCGAAAAATTCCACAAGATTCGTCAGACATGATTTACCTTTCGTAAATCCATGCTGACTTTGTCCAATGATTTCACCACTTTCCAAATGTGCTGCTATCCCATCTTTAATAACTGACTCTAGCAGTTTCCCCACTACCGATGTTAGACTAACTGGTCTGTAATTCCCCGTTTTCTCTCTCCCTCCCTTCTTAAAAAGAGGGGTTATGTTTGCTACCCGCCAATCCTCAGGAACTACTCCAGAATCTAAAGAGTTTTGAAAGATTATCACTAATGCATCCACTATTTCTGGGGCTACCTCCTTAAGTACTCTGGGATGCAGCCTATCTGGCCCTGGGGATTTATTGGCCTTTAATCCATTCAATTTACCCAACACCACTTCCCGACTAACCTGGATTTCACTCAATTCCTCCTTTGACCCGCGGTCCCCTGCTATTTATAGCAGATTATTTATGTCTTCCTTAGTGAAGACGGAACCAAAGCAGTTATTCAATTGGTCCACCATATCCTTGTTCCCCATGATCAACTTACCTGTTTCTGACTGCAAGGGACCTACATTTGTTTTAACTAATCTCTTTCTCTTCACATAGTATGCTGCTTTTTCTGGCTACTTTTGTACGCATCATCCTTTGCTTTGATACTATCCCTGATTTCCCTTGTTATCCATGGATGCACTACCTTCCCTGATTTATTCTTTTGCCAAATTGAGATGAACAATTTTTGTAGTTCATACATGCAGTCTTTAAATGTCTTCCATTGCCTATCCACCGTCAACCCTTAATTGCTAGTCAATCTTGGCCAATTCATGTCTCATACCCTCAAAGTTACCTTTCTTTAAGTTCAGAACCATTGTTTCTGAATTAACAATGTCACTCTCCATCCTAATGAAGAACTCGACCATATTATGGTCACTCTTGCCCAAGGGGGCACGTACAACAAGACTGCTAACTAACCCTTCCTCATTACTCAATACCCAGTCCTAAATAGCCTGCTCTCTCATTGGTTCCTCTACATGTTGATTTAGATAACTGTCCCGCATACATTCCAAAAAATCCTCTTCCTCAGCACCCCTGCCAATTTGATTCACCCAATCTATATGTAGATTGAAGTCACCCATTATAACTGTTTTGCCTTTGTCGCACGCATTTCTAATTTCTTGTTTGATACCATCCCCAACTCCACTACTACTGTTAGGTGGCCTGTACATAACACCCACCAGAGTTTTCTGCCCCTTAGCGTTTCGCAGCTCTACCCATACCGATTCCATATACTCCAAGCTAATGTCCTTCCTTTCCATTGTGATAATCTCCTCACTAACCAGCAATGCTACCCCGCCTCCTTTTCCTTTCTCTCTATCCCTCCTGAATATTGAATATCCCTGGATGTTCAGCTCCCAGCCTTGGTCACCCTGGAGCCATGTCTCCGTGATCCCAACTATATCATAATCATTAATAGCTATCTGCACGTTCAACTCATCCACCTTATTACGAATACTCCTTGCATTGAGACACAAAGCCTTCAGGCTTGTTTTTACAACGCTCTTACCCCTTATACAATTATGTTGAAAAGTGGCCCTTTTTGATTTTTGCCCTGGTTTTGTCTGCCTGCCACTTTTATTTTTCACCTTGCTCCCTATTGCTTCTACCCTCATTTTACACCCACCTGCCTCTCTGCTCCTGTACCCATCCCCCTGCCACATTAGTTTAAATCCTCCCCGACAGCACTAGCAAACTCCCCCAAGGACATTGGTTCCATTCCAGCCCAGGTGCAGACCGTCTTGGCCATTAGATCTTCGAAAAAATGTAATGCAAGGTGGATGGTATATATGTGTAGGAAGCAAGTGAAGATACTGGATTACACCGAAGATAGACACAAATTGGTGGAGTAACTCAGCAGGACAGGACGCATCTACTCAGAGAAGGAATGGGTGACGTTTTGGGTCGCGATGCTTCTTCAGGCTGAGGGTCAGGGGAGACGGAGTCTAGAGATATGGAAGGGTAAGGTGTTAATATGACAGATCAAAGCAGACAATTTTAAGGAAATGTCGAATGGTTCTTTGTTAGCTGAGGAAACGGTGACAAGTAGGCATACAATCAGTAATATTTAATCAGAAGGACAGTGAAGTAGTTGGAGAAGTATGGTGGGCGAATGAAGGAGAGAGAGGGACAGCAAGCGTTACCTGAAGTTTGAGAAATCAAGGTTTATACCGCTGGGGTGTAAGCTGCCCAAGCAAAATGTGAGGTGCTGTTTTACCGGGTCGCCGTGCGGTCAGCTCCGGAGTGCTGTGACCGCCGACTCGAACATTCGAGGAGCTGTGACTGCGGGCGTCCAGCCGCGGGCGGCGCTGGATTTAAAACACCGCGGAGCCTGGGATCCGAAATCGCCAGAGTCGGAGCTCCGACCAGCGCGGCCTGAGGACTTCAAGAGCTGCAATCTCCGGGGAGGAAGCGGCAGCTCCAGACATTCCAAGCCGCTGAGGAGTGTTCACCCGACGCCGGAGTTCCATCTTCCCGGCAGGAGGGCCTATAACATCGGGCCGCCGTTGTGGCGACTGGCTGCGGAGGCCTCAAATAGGCCCTGACCTCGGCTGGTCTAGGAGGAGGAGGAGGACTAGACATTTTGGTGCCTTCCCTCACAGTGGAAAGTGTTGACTCTGCTGTGGGGGACGTTCATGTTGAATCCTATAGTGTATCGTGTCTTTTTTTTCTTTTTTTATTTTTATATGGATGCATGGTAATTTAATTTATTCTCTGTAAAGCACTTTGGCTTCAACGTGAGTTGATTTAAAAGTGGTATATAAATAAAAATTACTTACTTACTTACTTACTGTTCCCCCATTTGCGTTTAGCCTCACTCTGACAATGGAGGAAGCCTAGGACAGAAAGGTCAGTGTGGGAATGGGAGGGGGAGTTAAAGTGTTCAGCAACCGGGAGATTGGATAACATATGCTGGAGGAGTTCAAAGCCCTAAATATCTACATCTGGTGCACCGTGAGCACATCTGGAATGATATGTTAGTAATGCAGGATGCAATATACCTTGATGCCACGATGTAGACAACAAGGAGCGACTGTAGTGATCGGGGCTACATTTCCTGGACTGCTGAAAATTAACAGGAATATGGTAACGTTTTCATGAAATTCATGAGAATTGAAAGGGTGGATGTTGATACTGTAAATGACTTCTGCCGGCTGGGAAGATTAGAACTTCAGACAGAGCACATAAACTACAATAAGGTCTTTCAGGAATAGTTAGGAGACTGTCTGCACACAGCATATTAACACATGGAAGTTGACAACAATAATTGATCAGAAATTAATTTCTACATTTCCACTGGTAACTTTGACTTATTAATTGACTATAAGTTGACAATTATTTTGTCTACAAAAACTATTTAGGGATATGTGTAAAGGGGGCTTGTGGAAAAGTGTACAGTACAGCCATGGTCTCAGTGAACAGGTTAAGCAGTCTTCCTATTTCTGTTTCTTTGTCTATATGAATTGAATTTAATTTAATTGAATACTGTATTGTCACATGTGACAAGTCACAGTGCAATTCTTTGCTTGCATCCACGAGGTATGCAAATAATCGCCACCTAAAGAGTGCTGACAAAATCCCATGAGGGGTCTTCCTTTGTCCCCCCCCCCCCCCCCCCATTAAAACATACAGAATAGTGAAAGGCTTGGATAGAGTGGATGTGGGGTGCATGTTTTCATTAGTGGGAGAGCCTAGGACGAGAGTTCAGCCTCAGAATTAAAGGATGTTCCTTTAGGATGGAGATGTGGAAGAATGTCTTTAGTCAGAGAGTGCTGAATCTGTGGAATTATTTGCACAGAAGGCTGTGGAGACCAAGTCAGTGGATATTTTTAAGGCAGAGATAGATAGAATCTTGATTAGTACGGATGTCAGGGATTTTGGGAAGAAGGCAGGAGAATGGGGTTAGGAGGGAGAGATAGATCAGCATGATTGACTGGCAGAGTAAACTTGATGGGCTGAATAGCCTAATTCTACTTCTATTACTTATGACCATATGACCATCCCCCACGCTGGGACCTCCTAAGTTCTGCCCCCTCCCCCCCCCCCCCCTCACGGCAGTCCCCCCTTGCCGAGTCCTCCTTTGTTCCCAGTGACACATCCTCTGTCTCTGTTTGACGCAGGCTCCGGCCCCAGTGTAGACATTGCCTCCTTGGCTATCTGTACTTGATACATTAATGATGACACCAGATTAAACACATCTGGTGTTAGTTTGATTTGCCATTTCGGGTACCACATTGACCACACTCCAGTTGAGCACATGAGTTGGACTGACACAGATCATCCCCTACATCACTCCCTGCTGTCCCTGAAACTGTGCAGGAAGGAACTGCAGATGCTAGCTCACACTGACAATAGGTACAAAGTGCTGGAGTAACTCAGCGGGACAGGCAGCATCTCTGGAAAGATGAAATGGGAGACTTTGCGGGTCACGATTGAAGAAGGGTCTCGACCCGTAACGTCACCCATTCCCTCTATCCAGAGATGCTGCCTGTCCCGCTGAGTTACTCCAGCACTTTGCGTATATTTTCCTGGAACAGTACCTGGATTTGAAACCGGCCACATGTACCTCTGTTCCATTAGACTACAAAGTGCACAGAGCTCGTCCTAGGATAAGCTTCAGGCAAAGTAAATATTATCACCATCTCCATTGCAGCAGTTTCCTTCATTCTATAGTTTTTAACAGAGTTCATCATATATTAGAAACATAGAAACATAGAAATTAGGTGCAGGAGCAGGCCATTCGGCCCTTCGAACCTGCACCACCATTCAATATGATCATGGCTGATCATCCAACTCAATATTGAAAGCTTATAGTTCAGATAGAGAATGAGATCAGTGTTGTCATTATTCCTCACATTAATCTCAAATTCAAGTTATAGGAGTAGAATTGGGCCATTCGGCCCATCAAGTCTATTGGGCAATTCCCTCATGGTTGATCTTTGCCTCCTAATCCTACTTTCCTGCCTTCTCCCCAAAACCCTTGACGCCCATTCTAATCAAGAATTTGTCTATCTCTGCCTTAAAAATATCAACTGTCTTGGCCTGCACAGACCTCAGTGGCAATGTGTTCCACAGATTAACGACCCTCTCACTAAAGTTCCTCCTCACCTCCTTTCTAAAAGAGCGCCCTTTAATTCTGAGGCTACGACATCGGGTCCCAAACTCTCCCACCAGTGGAAACATCCTTTCCGCATCCACTCTATCTATGCCTTTCATTTCATTTATCTACGGAACAAACTGTTAAAGAAGGTCAAAGAGCGGCTGAGGCAGTGAAGGTTTGGGAATGGAAATTTGATGTTTAGATGGTTTAGGGCTTATTCATAAATTATGGAGAAAAACCAATGGGGAGTGTACGAGATTGAAATGCTGAAAGAATGTTGGAAGAACCTTTCTAATGCTGGAGAAGAGTTGTAAATAAGATGGGAAAGGACACAGACAGATATGAATACAGGGAGAACATCATAAAGTCAGGCTCTGTGGACCACATTGTACCTTTCATATTGTAAAAGCCAGTACTTAACAGGTAGTAAAGAAAGAAATGTACCTTAAGGGCCTGTCCCACTGTACGAGGTAATTCAAGAGTTCTCCCGAATTTCCTTTGATTCGAACTCGGAGAATTACGGTAATAGCCGCTCGTAGGTACTCGGGGCTCTCGTGGACATTTTTCAACATGTTGAAAAAACTGCACGAGCTTGCCACATTTCCCGAGTATCTGCCGTTAGCGTTACGAGCCGCTAAGAGATGTGCCGAGCACCGACGTACCCGCTACGTACATTCTACGTACTTACCACGAGTTTGATTTTTTTTTTAACTCAGGAGAGCTCTTGGGTAAACTCATATAGTGGGACAGGCCCTTCAGGGCTAATGAATTTAGTTTAGTTTAGTTTAGTGTAATTAAGAGATACAGCACGGAAACAGGCCCTTCGGTCCACCGGGTCCGCACCAACCAACGATCCCCGCATTATCCTACATCCGCTTGGGATGATTTTTACATTTACCGAGCCAATTCACCTACAAACCTGTACATCTTTGTGGCAGGAAACTGAAAATCTCTGAGAAAACCCACGCGGTCACGGGGAGAGCGCACAAACTCCGTACAGACGGCCCCTGTAGTCAGGACCAAACCCGGGTCTCCGGCGCTGCATTCGCTACCAGGCAGCAACTCTCCCGCTGCACCACCGTGACCATCATGGATTCACTCTTGGAGTCAGATCTTTAAGGATAGCCTTAAAAAGGGATTCATGTTTTATATTTCTCAGGTCCCTCCAATGTGCCCAACCAGCCTTTCCATTTTGTTTCAAAACAGGTCATCAACTTGTATTTTTTACTCATTATCTCTTTTCACAGATGCTGTCTGACCTATCATGTATTTCCAGCATTCTCACATTTGAGATATAGGTTTATATTTTGTGTTGTAAAGATACAGTGTGGAGACGGGGTCCTTCGGCCCACCGGGTCCATGCCGACCAGTGATCCCCCCGCACTAACACCATCCTACGCACACTGGGGACAATATCCAATTTCACCAAGGCAATTTGTCTACAGACCTGTACGTCTTTGGAATGTGGGAGGAGAACGGAGATCCCGGATAAAACCCACGCGGGTCAAGGGGAGAACGAACAAACTCCGTGCAGACAGCACCCGTAGTCATGAGCGAACCCGGGTCTCTGGCGCTGTAAAGCAGCAACTTTACTGTTGCGTCCCCGTGCCAACCAGCATGTGCAGCATTTCTAAAGCTATTTCCTGCATCTCACAGATCCCATTTCCCTCTCGCCCCCGCATGCTTTCCTCTCCATTTTCCTCTCCTCTACACGCATCAGCTATGATTAACACCTCGCCCCTCAGCACCTGCATCATCCATTCTGCAACCTTCTGCAGACATTATTTTTGTCTTCTCCAATCTTTCTTTAACTTAAAACATTCTTAGTTTTGTTATCACTCCATGTGACATGAAAGGTCATCAACGTGAATTGAGAGGCTGTGAACCTGGAAACGACCAAACAAGGAGGAATTCAGCGGATCAGGCAGTATCTGTGGGGGGAATGGATAGAAGATATTTTGGTTGGGAATCTTCCTCAGAGTCATGGAGTAGGGGGCAGAAAGCTGGAACACTGGGGTGGGGGTGGGGGTGGGGTAAATCCTGTGAAGTCATAAATGGATACAGGCGATGCGGGGAATGGGGTTGGTTGGCAGGTGGGTGGAGATAGTGAGACCGAAGGAGTCAGGGCTGCATAGTGGCACAGCGGAAGAGCCACCGCCTTACAGCGCCAGGGACCCAAGGTCAATCATGACTACGGGTGCTGTCTGTACTGACTTTGTACATTCTCCGTGGGTTTTTGATCTGCGTGGGTTTTCTCCGAGATCTTCGGTCTCCTCCCACACTCCAGAGACATACAGGTTTGTAGGTTAATTGGCTTTGCTCTCAATGTAAAATTGTCCCTAGAATGTGCAGGATGGGATTAGGGTGTGGGGATCGCTGGTCAGTGCGGACTCGATGGGCCGAAGGGCCTGTTTCCGTGCTGTATCTCTAAACTAAAATAAGGTAAGGAAAGGAGGAGTGAAATGTAATGCCAGAGGGAGGGATATGTGTGTCAGCGGGAAGAGGGAGCATAAAGAGTAAATGGGGACTGGGAGTAGGGATGGAAAGGGTGATGGAGGTGGTGGGAGAATGTGCACTGGGGTTAGGCGGTGGGGCAGAGGAGAGATGTGAGCATGGCCTCACTCTGGCAGTGAAGCTGATTTGGGCCCCATATCTGAAGAAGGATGTGTGTGGCTCTGGAGAGGGTCCAGAGGAAGTTTACAAGAATGGTCCCGGGAATGAGTGGGTTACCGGCTCTGGGCCCTCTGGAGTTTAGAGGAATGAGGGTGAACCTCATTGACACTCACCTAATAGTATCAGGCCCTGATAGAGTGGATGCGGAGAGGATGTTCCCAGTCGTGGGAGAGTCTAGGGCTGGAGGTCATAGCCTCAGAATTAAAGGATGCACTTTTAGGAAAGAGATGAAGAGGAATTTCTTTAGTCAGATAATGGTGAATCTGTGGAACTCTTTGCCACAGAAGGCTGTGGAGGCCAAGTCAATGGATATTTTTAAGGCAGTGATAGATAGATTCTTGATTGGTATGGGTGCCATGGGTTATGGGGAGAAGACAGGAGAATGAGGTTAGGAGGGAGAGATAGATCAGTCATGAATGAATGACAGAGTACGCTTGATGGGCCGAATGGCCTCATTCTGCACCTATCACTTATGAACTTATGACCTTATGACATAAGGCGGAAACTATTTTGCTCAACATGTGACGTTAAATCCGTTTCCCGGTCCACGGGTGTTGCCTGACCTGCTGAAAATTTCAGGGGTTTCTGTTTTTATTTCCAAGTAAAAGAATAATTTAAGTTTGCGGTATTGTAGGCAAACAGTTCTTGTCTCGTAAAATGCTCTTGAGATGAGATTATGTCTAAGCAGCAAGAATTATTGAGCCAGGGTAGGAGGTAAAGATTAAGTACAGATTAACCAGATCTAATTAAATGTTGAGCAGTTTAAAGGGTTGATATCCCTCTTCCTATTCCTTTGTGGCTAATACGTAGTTTCTACTGAATGCTGAATTAGACCATTAATGTGCCTGTAAGCCAGTCAGATGTAACCTCACAGGCAGCACAAGGGTGCAGCGGTAGAGTCGCTGCCTTATAGCACCACAGACATGGCTTTGATCCTGACTGGGTGCTGTCTGAATGGAGTTTGCACGTTCTCCATGTGACCCCGTGGATTTTTTCCCGAGTCATGGAGTGATACAGCTGTATCACTCCATGACTTGCCCACACCGGCCAACATGTCCCAGCTACACTAGTCCCAGCTGTCCGCATTTGGTCCATATCTCTCCAAACTTGTCCGATCCATGTACCTGTCTAACTGTTTCTGAAAAGTTGGGATAGTCCCAGCCTCAACTACCTCCTCTGGCAGCTTGTTCCATACACCCACCACCCTTTGTGTGAAAAAGTTACCCCTCAGATTCCTATTAAATCTTTTCCCCTTCACCTTGAACCTATGTACTGTGGTCCTCGAATCCCCTACTCTGGGCAAGAGATTCTGTGCATCTACCCGATCTATTCCTCTCCCCCGGTACCTCAGCACTCTGAAGACGTACAGGTTTGTAGGTTAATTGGCTTCTGAGATTTATAAATTGTCCCTAATGTATAGGATAGTGTTATTGGATTGCTGGTCGGTGTGGATTTGATAGGCCGAATGATCTGTTTCCACGCATCATCTCTACAGTCTAATGTCCAAAGCTTCATTCACTAACCTGGGTCAGTTATAAAAGTGTTACACTGTCAAACCTTTGAAGTTACTTTACTGGACTCACTGGGTTAGTTCACTTCCACCAGATTTGTCCTCGGGTTTGGTTGAAAATTATACATACAACCTTCAATTATACAGAAGACAGACAAACAATGCTGGAGTAACTCAGCAGGATGGGCAGCATCTCTGGAGAGGAGGAACGGGTGACATTCTTAGTCTGAAGAATGATGTGAGGCTGAAGAAGGATGACGACACGGAATGTAACCCATTCCTTCTCTCCAGAGATGCCGCCTGGCCGACGGAGTTACTCCAGCATTTTGTGTCTAGCTTCGCTGTAAACTAGCATCTGCAGTTCCTTCCCTCGCATCCTTCAACTATACAGCATCTACATAAAACAAGCCCATTGCATGGTGATTCGCAGGAACGACAACAGACAAAGTTGATGCAGGAACACATCTGTACTTAAAAAATGAAAGGTTAACCACAGAGAACCACAGAGAAGGCTGGAGAGCTGAGGGATAGAATATTCACCACTGCTGGAGTCAGGGGATGTAGGTGAGCTACTAAATACTTTACACCTATATTCACCAAGGAGAAGACCATGGAGAACCGTGAGATTGTGTGGGGAATAGCAATATGCTCGGGCTGTTTGCGAATTAAGAAGAAAATGCTGTTGAAGCTATTAGTTTACTTTAGTTTAGTTTAGTTTAGTTTAGAGATACAGCACGGAAACAGGCCCTCCGGCCCACCGAGTTCGCACTGACCAGCGATCCCCGCACATTAACACTACCCTACACACACTAGGGACAATTTTTACATTTTGTACCAAGCCAATTAACCTACAAACCTGTACGTCTTTGAACGGTGGGAGCAAACCGAAGATCTCGGAGAAAACCCACGCAGGTCAAGGGGAGGACGTACAAACTCCGTACAGACAGCACCTGTAGTCGAGATCGAACCCAGGTCTCTGGCGCTGTCAGCGCTGTAAAGCAGCAACTCTACCGCTGCGCCACCGTGCCACCCATGCATGATGGAAAACCATTGTTGAACACATTTGCAGGGCTTTATGAGATCTATCCATGGTTTTTGAGGGCTGCAAGAGAGGGGACTGCAGGAGCCTTGACGAAAACCTTTGCATCTTCTCAAGCCACAAATGAAGACGGGGAGGACTGAAAAGTAGACAATGTTACTCCAACGATCTTGTGTTGTATGGTTCTATGTTGGAACAGGCTGTATGGAACAAGCAGCTAGAGGATATAGTTGAGGCAGGGACTATCCCAGCATTTAAGTGGCAGTTAAACATGTACATGGACAGGACAGTTAGACATGTACATGGACAGGACAGTTTTGGAGGGATATGAACCAAATGCTGGCAGGTGGGATTAGTGTAGTTGGGATTTGATGGTCGGTGTGGGCAAGTTGGGCCGAAGGACCTGTTTCCACACTGTATCGCTCTATGACTCTGTGACTCTAAGATCTAATTTGTTGTTCAGGAATTAATCTGTGCTCATAGCTCATTCCCATTGCATTAATTAATGCAATGCTCTGACTCCTGAGTTATCAATTTAATTTCATCCCAAGTGTCCATAGATCATCTCATGCAATTGTAATGAAACATAATATTTTCACAGTTAATTGAAGTGTGCTGTGAAACAATCTCTGTTTATTTTATGGTCAATTGAAAACAATTTTTTTCCCTAATTAGAAATCCACAGTGTTTAGGAATGGACAATTGACTCCAGAGATCACGTATCCATAACCAATTATTGCCATTCTTGTTATTCAGTTAACTTTGTCATTCTGGTTTGTAATTGCCAGATTGATACATTCGATTCAACAAGCTAAAATTATGCTAAATGAGAACATATCATTTTCCATTGCTGTTGTGAACCACCGTTCCTCTGCTCACTGGAAGCCTGCAACTGATGCCCCATTCTGACTGAGACCCTTCTTCAGAAGACATTGCATCATAGTGTGGACACAGCCCAGACCATCACACTAACCAACCTCCCTTCCATTGACACCATTTATACCTCACACTGCCTAGGCAAGGCTAGCAGCATAATTTAGGACGCATTACATGCTGGCCACTCCCTCTTCTCCCCTCACTCATCAGGCGAAAGGTACAGAAATGTGAAAAACGCACACCTCCAGATTCAGGGACAGTTTCTTCCCAGCTGCTATCAGGCAACTGAAGCATTCTACCACATCCAGAGAGCAGTGCTGAACTATTATCTACTTCTTTGATGATCCTCGGACTATCTTTGATCTTACCTGCTCGCATAACCTTGCACTAAATGTTATTCCTTTATAATGTATCTATCTAGACACTGTAAATAGCAATGTTACAAAATTTTGAGATGTAGAAAATCAAGTCTGCAATTTATCCCATTAGATAAAGCATAAAAAGAGGTTTAACTTGACACCTAATTCACTTTCATATCTTCAGTATTAAAAAAGGTTATGGTCATTTTCATACTCGCAAATTAGCATCGTGTTCCCTATTGCTTTTCCATTGACTTAACACAAAAGCTGCGATCAAGGACAGTCAAAAGCCCATAACTTTCTTAAAAATTAAGAGAACTGAAAGAAATTTTCAGTTATTATAGATTGAAGCATTCTGAAACAAATATGAAACAATCTTACTTGGATGACCTGAAATTAAAGCATATAATTAGTTAGTTACCCAATTGTAACTAATTACAAAATTCAATTACTAGATCTAAACATCTATCCATTTCTTAAGAAAATAATAACATTTTTAAAAAAGCCTAAGTGTCCAAATAACATTCACACAATAATTCACAATATAACATGATTTTTTAAATCTCATTGTTATGAATTTATAGGCCAAATTGAAGGAATTTAGTGTTTAATGCCCGTAAATGAATGGCCATTTAAATCAGCTTGCGAGTGGGATTTTATGGAACGCGATGGATTTGAACGTTGCGGTTGCGGTGAAAAATATCGGCAGGAAAAATACTGCCGGTTCGTATGGGGAATAAATCACCATTTCGCAACATGTAATGTTGATTAAGGTCATCTAAACAAGCAAGTTTATATGTTAAAATAAACAGCTTTTCTTTACCTGTCCCCTACGTAAAATCCGTCCCCGTTGTCGGCGCTCACGGCATTAGAAGCTAATTTTTATTTTACTCCAGTGCTGAAATAGTCGGTCGATTTAAAAAAAAATTTCAATTACCGGCAGTCGAAAAGAATCTTTAGGGAAAGCTCGCACTCCGAGAAAATATAATTCCGGAAGGCAAGGGGTAAACCGCATTTTAACCCCGCCCCCCTCAAAGGCGTCAAAGTCGCGCAGACGGCCAGTGACAGAACTGCAGCGCCGCTGAAGGTAAGTATTGTAACATACCTACTGTAAATGGTTCAGTTGAATTCATGTATTGTCTTTCTGCTGACTGGTTGGTACACAACAAAAAGCTTTTCACTGTACCTCGGTACATGTGACAATAAACTAAACTAAATGGAAACTGAAAAGAGTCTCGACCCGATACTGCCTGTCCCACTGAGTTACTCCAGCATTTTGTATCAATCTTCACAGTAAACCAGCGATTCCTTCCTACACCATTCCGATTATTGGGTGTGAGATAGTTGAGGTTTTAATTTGAAGATAGACGCAAAATGATGCAGTAACTCAGTGGGACAGGCAGTATCTCTGGATAGAAGAAATGGGTGGCATTTCGGGTGGAGACCCTTCTTCAGACTGAGAGTCAGGGGAGAGGGAGTCTAGAGATATGGAAGCGTAAGGTGTGAACACAACATATCAAAGCAGATGATAATAAGGATTTTAATTTGAAGATAGACACAAAATGCTGGAGTGATTCAGCGAGACCGGCAGCATCTCTGGATAGAAGGAATAGATTTTAATTTGTTGGATCATGACATCCAACTTTAATACTGGGCAATTGATGGACCTGTACCACTTGCCGATTTTTTAGGCAACTGCCGGCGACCGTCATAATCGTAGCAGGTCGCCGAAAAAACGGCGACAACCTACGTCATCTTGGCGACAACCTACAACTGCACCTACGTCAGGTGAAGTCAAGCTACGCTCATTGGTGTCAAACCCACTGTCGCCAAAAAATGTTCAACATGTTGAAAATTTAGCAGCGACCAGAAAGACGCTACGATTTTTTGTGTGACTGAGGAGACTACTCCCAGCGACCACCGGCGAACATGTGGTGACAAACCAGTCGCCTGTAGTTGCCTAAAAAAATCACCTAAGTGGGACAGGCCCATAATATATTCTGGGACTCAATATGAGTAGTGACTGGGGCATATACAGTGGCTTGCAAAAGTATTCATACCACTTGAACTTTTGCACATTTTGTCATGTTACAACCACAAACATAATTGGGATTTTATGTGATAGACCAACACAAAGTGGTGCATAATTCTGAAGTGGAAGGAAAATGATACATGGTTTCCAATTTTATTACAAATAAAAAACTGAAAAGTGTGGTGTGCAAAAGTATTCAGCCCCCTCAGTCAATACTTTGTAGAACCACCTTTCGCTGCAATTACAGCTGCAAGTCTTTTGGGGTATGTCTCTACCAGCTTTGCACATCTGGAGACTGAAATTTTTGCCCATTCTTCTTTGCAAAATAGCTCAAGCTCAGTCAGATTGGATGGAGAGCGTCGGTGAACAGCAATTTTCAAGTCTTGCCAGAGATTCTCAATTGGATTTAGGTCTGGACTTTGACTGGGCCATTCTAACACAAGAATATGCTTTGATCTAAACCATTCCATTGTAGCTCGGGCTGTATGTTTGGGGTCATTGTCCTGCTGGAAGGTGAACCTCCGCCCCAGTCTCAAGTCTTTTGCAGACTCTAACAGGTTTTCTTCCAAGATTGCCCTGTATTTGGCTCCATCCATCTTCCCATCAACTCTGACCAGCTTCCCTGTCCCTGCTGAAGAAAAGCATCCCCACAGCATGATGTTGCCACCACCATGTTTCACAGTGGGGATGGTGCGTTCAGGGTGATGTGCAGTGTTAGTTCTCCGCCACACATAGCGTTATGCATTTAAGCCAAGAACTTCAATTTTGGTCTCATCAGACCAGAGCACTTTCCTCCACATGTTTGCACATGGCTTGTGGCAAACTGCAAATGGGACTTTTTATGGCTTTGTTTCAACAATGGCTTTCTTCTTGCCACCCTTCCATAAAGGCTCGATTTGTGGAGTGCACGACTAATAGTTGTCCTGTGGACAGATTCTCCTACCTGAGCTGTGATCTCTGCAAGAGTTACCATGGGCCTCTTGGCTGCTTCTCTGATCAATGCTCTCCTTGCCTGTCCTGTTAGTTTAGGTGGACGGCCATGTCTTGGTAGGTTTGCAGTTGTGCCATACTCTTTCCATTTCCGGATGATGGATTGAACAGTGCTCCGTGAGATGTTCAAAGCTTATTTTTATAACCTAACCCTGCTTTAAACTTCTCCACAACTTTATCCCTGACCTGTCTGGTGTGTTCCTTGGGCTTCATGATGCCCAAGGAACATTGTTTGTTCTCTAACAAACCTCTGAGGCCTTCACAGAACAGCTGTATTTATACTGGACTCTATTTACTAATTAGGTGACTTCTGAAGGCAATTGGTTGCACTGGATTTTATTTAGGGGTATTAGAGTAAAGGGGCTGAATACTTTTGCACGCCACACTTTTCAGTTTTTTATTTGTAAAAAAATTTGAAAACAATGTATCATTTTCCTTCCACTTCACAATTATGCGCCACTTTGTGTTGGTCTATCACATAAAATCCCAATAAAATACATTTACGTTTGTGGTTGTAACGTGACAAAATGTGGAAAAGTTCAAGGGGTATGAATACTTTTGCAAGCCACTGTATGTATGGCTTTTTGTTTGATAGAAAACTGATCCCAGAGCTTCTGTTCCCAGCATTTTATAATAATAGCGATTGCATCCCTCTGCAGATACATGAATCACTGAATTAGAGAGAGTTGAAACATAAAAAGAAGCTGTTTAAACCACCTCTGTGAGTCGACAATTCAATTATTTCGAGTCCCCTGCTTCTTTCCAATATCTTTGCAATATTTTGTCTCAAATCATTATTTCATTTCATTTTGAAAGTTACTGTCGACTCTACATCTACCATCTTGTCCGACATTGCATTCCTGAACATAGCTTGTTAATATGCATATTAAAATATCTCTCATCGTGCCAATTAAGTTGGGTTTCTGTCTTCTAGTTGTTGATCTTTTTGCACTGGGAGTGGTTTCTTGTTATGTAGCCATAAAAAATCCTGCACAATTTTGAACACTTATTTTTCATTTTCTCTTCATCTTTTTCCGCTCCACAGAGAACAAAACCAGTTTCTCCACAAGACTGAAACCCCACACTATCTCCAAAATCTTGACACGTTTTGTAAACAGTCATGCCCAGAAATGACCTTGGGTCTTTGTGTGGGCATATGTGAAAAACAGGTCCTTCTGCCTAACGTGTCCACACTGACCAATGATCCCTGCACATTAACAGTACCCTACACACACTGGGGACAATTTTTTACATTTATACCAAGGCAATAAACCTAAAAACATGTACGTCTTTGGTGTGTTGGAAGAAACCGGAGATCTAAGAGAAAATCCACGCAGGTCTCGTTGAGAACGTACAAACTCCGTACAGACAAGCGCCCGTAGTCAGGATCAAACCCGGGTCTCTGGTGCTGTACAGCAGCAACTCTACCGCTGCGCCACCTTAGGAGGATTTTTTTATTATCGCGGATCTGACAGGGGTGTGGAGGTATGTTTAAGAAATGACGCAACAGAATATCTACGCTGGATCGTCAAGTCATAGAATACGTGACAATGACGTGATGGGCAGGGAACCTGTTTCCTTTCTGAATGACTCTAATTCATTTAAGCAGTTCAAAGGTCCTAATACTGATCTCTGGCCTCACATCCTTTAACTTTCTGCCAGCCCGAACACAGATGCTTGTTCACACTTCGGACAATTTCTGATCTCCCCATTCACTTAAATATTCATTCCACGGACTTCAATTTTGATAACTAATTTATTCAATATTACTTCAGCAAATGGACTTTGAATCTCCATATCTATTAAATCAAACATGTCATCCTCATGAATCTTTCTTCCTGCTTCCTCAAATAAACGCAGTCGTTAGTCAGTCCTTTATTTTTCATTCATTTATTAGTTCCTACTCTAGTCTCTTTTTCACTAAACAAGTCCCCACTACATGCTTCAGATATCAGGTCTGCAGCTTCTGAGTTACTTCCACACCTCTCTTTTTGAAAAAAAACCCCATAATATTTATTTTAAGATGAAGATAGACACAGAAAGCTAGAGAAACTCAGCGGGTCAGGCAGCATCCCTGGAGAGGAGGAATGGATGACGTTTCGGGTCAAGACCCTTCTACATACCGACCCTTCTTCAAATAAAAAATGTTTATTTTATTGCTACCATATATTTTGTACCAGAAGAAGAATAGTTTTAAATCCTCATTTCAATAGACAATAGGTGCAGGAGTAGGCCATTTGGCCCTTCGAGCCAGCACTGCCATTCAATGTGATCATGGCTGATAATCCCCAATCAGTACCCCGTTCCTGCCTTCTCCCCATATCCCCTGACTCCGCTATCTTTAAGAACCTGATCTAGCTCTCTCTTGAAACCATCCAGAGAACCTGCCTCCACTACCTTCTGGGGCAGAGAATTCCACACTCACAACGCTCTGTGAGAAAAGGTGTTTCCTCGTCACTGTTCTAAATGCTTTACTCCTTATTCTTAAACTGTGGCCCCTGGTTCTGGACTCCCCCAACATCGGGAACATGTTTCCTGCCTCTAGTGTGCCCAAGCCCTTAACAATCTTATATGTTTCAATGAGAATCCCTCTCATCCTTCTAAACTCCAGAGTGTACAAGCACTGATGCTCCATTATCTCAGCATATGACAGTCCCGCCATCCCGGGAATTAATCTTGTAAACCTACAATGCACTCCTTCAATAGCAAGAATATCCTTCCTCAAAAATTAGGGGACCAAAACTGCACACAATACTCCAGGTGTGGTCTCACTAGGGCTATGTACAACTACAGAAGGACCTCTTTGCTCCTATATTCGATTCCTCTTGTTATAAAGGCCAACATGCCATTCGCTTTCTTCACTGCCTGCTGTCCCTGCATGCTTACTTTCATAGACAGATGTACAAGAACCCCCAGATCCCGTTGTACTTCCCCTTTTCCCAACTTAACACCATTTAGATAGTAATCTGCCTTCCTGTTTTTGCTACCAGTGGATAACCTCACATTTATCTGCATTAAACCTCATCTGCCATGCAACTGCCCACTCCCCCAACCTGTCCAAATCACCCTGCATTCTCATAGCATCCTCCTCTCAGTTCACACTGCCACCCAGCTTTGTGTCATAAGCAAATTTGCTAATGTTACTTTGAATCCCTTCATCCAAATCATTGATGTATATTGTAAATAGCTGTGGTCCCAGCACTGAGCCTTGCGGTACCCCACTAGTCACTGCCTGCCATTCTGAAAGGTACCCGTTAATCCCTACTCTTTGTTTCCTGTCTGCCAACTACTTCTCTATCCATGTCAGCACTCTACCCCCAATACCATGTGCCCTAAATTTTACCCACTAATCTCCTATGTGGGACCTTATCCAATGTTTTCTGAAAGTCCAGGTACACTACATCCACTGGCTCTCCCTTGTCCATTTTCCTAGTTACATCCTCAAAAAATTCCAGAAGATTAGTCAAGCATGATTTCCCCTTCGTAAATCCATGCTGACTCGGACCGATCCTGTTACTGCTATCTAAATGTGCGGCTATGTCATCTTTTATAATTGACTCCAGCATCTTCCCCACCACTGATGTCAGACTAACTGGTCTATAATTCCCTGTTTTCTCTCTCCCGCCTTTCTTAAAAAGTGGGATAACATTAGCTACCCTCCAATCCATAGGAACTGATCCTGAATCTATAGAACATTGGAAAATTATCACCAATGCATCCACGATTTCTAGAGCCACTTCCTTAAGTACCCTGGGATGCAGACCATCAGGCCCTGGGGATTTATCAGCCTTCAGTCCCATTAGTCTATCCAACACCATTTCCTGCCTAATGTGGATTTCCTTCAGTTCCTCTGTCACCCCAGATCCTCTGGCCACTGCTATATCAGGAAGATTGTTTGTGTCCTCCTTAGTGAAGATGAGCCCAAAGTACCTGTTCAACACATCTGCCATTTCCTTGTTCCCCATAATGGATTCACCTTTTTCAGTCTTCAAGGGTCCAACTTTGGTCTTAACTAATGTTTTTGTCTTCATATACCTAAAGAAGCTTTTATTGTCCTGCTTATTATGAATCCACTTGATTATACCTTTAATATTTACTTACTTTGAATTGTTTTCTCTGTATCCCTAAGGTAAGCTACTGAACCTAGCAACTATGTTACACAAGTTCGGAGCGCAGAAGGTTAAGGGGGGACTCTTTAAAATGATGCAGAGTTGACGTGGATAAGCTTTTCCCATCAAACAAGAAGGCATGACATGAGAATTAAGGGACAGAAGTTTAGGGGTAACGTGAGGGGGAACTTCTTTACTCAGAGGGTGGTGGCTGTGTGGATGAGCAGCAGAAGTGGTGGAGGCAGGACCGATGTAAAGTGGATAGGTATATGGACGGGAAGGGAATGGAGGGGTGTGGTCTGAGTGCAGGTAGATGGGACTAGGGGAAAACAAATGATCGGCACGGACTGGAAGGGCCGAGAGTAATTGTTATATGGTTATATGGTTATATGGCTAGGCAGCTTATCTGGAGAGATGGAACGATCTTATAGACACAAGGTTGTGTCTTAGAAAAAAAAGACACAAATTGCCGGAGGTACTCCCGCTGAGTTACTACAGCTTGATGTGTCTATCTTTGGTTTAAACCAGCATCTGCAGTTCCTTTCTGCACATATAGTTTGTAAATTGATGAAAGCATGAGAGATTCTCACAGGTTGGGGCCAAACATAAGACTGTGTTAACTGTGATAATTGGCCGACATCAAACCTGGCATCAGATTACTTCAGCTAATTTATTTTGCATCATTGTGACAGAGAGCAAGAATCGTTCCAGAGCAGACGGATTATTTTGTCAGTAGACACAAAGCTGGAGTAACTCAGCGGGTCAGGCAGCATCTCTGGAGAAAAGGAATAGGTGACGTTTCGGGTCGAGACCCTACTTCAGACTTTTGTCACTTGGCACATTATGTTTATGGCATTTCTGTTCTGCCAAACAATAATTGGGGTGTTGTGCACCCACAGATACAACCTTCATAACACAAAGGTGAAGTGTGTGTGTAGGAAGGAACTGCAGATGCTGGTTTAAACCATTGACACAAAAAGCTGGAGTAACTCAGCGGGTCAGGCAGCATCTGTGGAAAAGGAATAGGTGACGTTTTGGGTCGAGACCCTTCTTCGGACCAAATGTGCTTTCTGTCCTCAGAAGCTTTTACGTGAACTATAGACACAAGGAACTGCAGCTGCTGGCTTATGAAAACAAGCGACAAAGTGCTGGAGTAACTCAGCGGTCTGGCAGCTTCTCTGGAAAACATAGATTGACAGCGTTTCAGGTTGAGACCCTTCTTCAGACTGATTGTGGGAGAAAGCAAAAAGAGAGGTAGGCGTGGAATAGAGCCTGGGGGACATAGGTGAGGGGGTTTGTGTGTTAGATGGTTGGACAAAGGCCAGAGATGAAAAGATAAAAGGCAGTGAGATAAATAATTTAGTTTAGTTTAGTTTAGTTTAGCGATCGAGCATGTAAACACGCCCTCCGGCCCACTGAGTCCGCACTAACCAGCGATCCCCACACACTAACATTATCCTACACACATCATGGACAATTTATACCAAGCCGATTAACCTACAAATCTGTATGTCTTTGGAGTGTGGGAGGAAACCGAAGATCTTGGGGAAGACCCACGCGGTCACGGAGAGAACGTACAAACTCCGTACAGACAGCACCCGTTGTCGGGATCGAACCACTGGCACTCTAGGCGCTGTAAGGTAGCAACTCTACTGCTGCGCATCGTGCAGGAGAGAAGAGGCATGAAATGTGAAGCGAGGAAGGAGTATGGGGGAAGGGGATGGGGCGATGGGGAAAGGGGGGCTGAATTATCGGAGAAATGGGTGTACATCCAGGTAGGGGACAGCAAAGTTGGGAAAAGTCAGAGGTGGATGGGGGGCCTATTGGTTAGTTACCAAAAATTGGAGAATTAAATGGTCATACTATTGAATTGTTCAAATTAGTCTGTCCAAACGGAATATAACCTCCAGTTTGTGTGTGACCTTAATTTGGCAATGGAAGAGACCCAGCATTGAAAGATTAGTGTAGGATGGGCAGGGGAGTTACAATGATTGGCAACATGTACAGATACAGCAGACCTTAGTGGACCGAGCGTAAGTGTTCAGTGAAATGGTCACCTAGTCTATGTTTTGTTTCAACGATGCAAAGGAGGTCACATTGGTAGCAACGTGAATGCAGTAGATGAGGTTAGGGAAGGTGCATGTTAACCTCTGTCTCACCTGGAAGGCCTGCTGGAGTCACTGGATGGATGTGGAGGAGGAGGTGCAGGCTCAGGTGTTACATCTCCTGCAGTTGGCTGGGGAAAGTACCTGGGGAGGGGATGGTTTGGGAGCTAAGGGATGAATGAACCAAGGAGTTGTGAAGGGAGCAGTGTTTGTGGAGAGCAGAATGGTGTGGGGACGGCAAGATTGGTGGTGGAATCATGTTGATGCTGGTATAAATGTCTTAGAATGATGTGTTGGTTTTGCAGAGGCTGGTAGGGTGAAAGGTAAGGATGTAGGGAACTCTATCCTTGCTCATCCAGGAGGAAGGAGGGTAGAGAGCAGGACAAGATACTGAGTTGCAGGTGAAAGATCCATCTATGACCACAAGGGTGAATCGATGTTTGCTGAAGAACGAGGACATCTCTGATGTCCCAGAGTGGAAAACTAGATCTTGCAGTGGAGACGGAGAAATTGAGAGTAGGGGTGGTGTCTGCAAGATGCAGAGTGGGATGACGTATAGCCCCAATATCTGTGGGAGTCAGCTGTAGGAAGGGAATGCAGATGCTGGTTTAAACAGTAGATGGACACAAAATGCTGGAGTAACTCAACAGGTCAGACAGCATCTCTGGAGATAAGGAATGGGTGATGTTTCAGGTCGAGACCCTCCTTCACTTCTTCTTCAGACACTACCTTCTTCAGTAGTCTGTCCCATGTGATGGATACAGAGAGGTCAAGAAAGGAGAGAGAGGTGTCAGAGATAGCCCAAGAGAATCTGAGGACTTGGTGGAAGTTTGTGGTAAAGTTAAAGAAGTTAACCATTTCTGCACGGGTGCAGGAGACAGCGTCAATGCAGTTACTGATCTAGCTGAGAAAGTGTTGGGGGATGGTGCCAGTGTACATTTGGAACAAGGACTGTTTGATGTAACTAACAAAACGTCAGGCATAGTTGGGGCCCATGCAAGTCCCCATGTCTATACCTTTAACTTGAAGAAAGTGAGAGGAATCCAAGGAGAAGTTGTTCAGGGTAAGAATAAGCATAAGTACAAGGTCTGCCAAGCAGAGAAGAGAATTAGGGCCTGTCCCACTTAGGCGATTGTTTGGGCGACTACAGGAGACTGCAGCAAAATTTTCAACATATGGCGACAATTTTTGCTGTTGTAGGTTGTCGTACATTGCTGCATATGTTGTCGTAGGTTGTCGAAGGTGCTGTCGTAGGTTGACGCCAGATGTCGTAGGTGAATTCCATAAAAACTACTCCCTGGCAGTCTCCTAAAGAGACAGGCCTTTAGTAGCGGGGAACTAATTGGGTCTCTGTTCAAGGAAGAACCGGAGAGTTGTAAGGCTTCCTGGTGGGGAATTACTTTGTCCCTGTAAAGGTGTTTGAATGTTTAAAGGTATCTAGTCAGTTGAGTGTGCGCTATTGTGAAGATGTAACATTCTCTGGCACTTTGCCATGTATTGTGTAAATCCTGCCCTGGTTTGACATGCTAAAGTGCAACACTTTACACTGGTCAAAATTAAATCCATTTGTGATATCTTGGCCCACCATCTCAACTGATCTGGATTCTGTTGGCAAAGTTAGATATCCATCCTCACCGTCCACTATGCCACCAATTTTGGTGTGATCTGTGCATTTTATGTGAAGTTAATGACATTGTCTTCAAGTCATTAGCATAGATAACAAACAACAGTAGCCCAGACGACCCCTGTGGCAATCCATTGGTCACAAGCCTATAGTCAGAAAAAACTACCCTCCACAACTCTCCTTTGACTCTCTCCTCCACGCAGATTTTGAATCCAGTTGGCCAGATCACCCTGAATACTATGTGCTCTAACTTTCCAGACTATACTACCGTGCGGGACTTTGTCAAAGGCCTTGCTGAAGTCTACATCGAAAACATCCACTGCACTCCCCTCTTCAACTATCTTGGTGACCTCTCATATAATTGTGTAGGAAGGAACTACAGATGCTGGTTGATGCCAAAGATAGACACAAAATACTGTAGTAACTCAACAGGACAGGAAGCATCTCTGGATAGAAACATAGAATCATAGAAACATAGAAACATAGAAAATAGGTGCAGGAGTAGGCCATTCGGCCCTTCGAGCCTGCACTGCCATTCAATATGATCAATTGTTGATCATTCAACTCAGTATCCTGTACCTGCCTTCTTTCTATACCCCCTGATCCCTTTAGCCAAAAGGGCCACATCTAACTCCCTCTTAAATATAGCCAATGAACTGGCCTCAACTACCTTCTGTGGCAGAGAATTCCAGAGACTCACCACTCTGTGTGAAAAATGTTTTCCTCATCTCAGTCCTAAAGGAATTCCCCCTTATCCTTAGACTGTGACCCCTTGTTCTGGACCTCCCCAACATCCGGAACAATCATCCTGCATCTAGCCTGTCCAACCCCTTAAGAATTTTGTAAGTTTCTATAAGATCCCCCCTCAATCTTCTAAATTCTAGCGAGTACAAGCCGAGTCTATCCAGTCTTTCTTCATATTAAAGTCCTGCCATCCCAGGAATCAGTCTGGTGAACCTTCTCTGTACTCCCTCTATGGCAAGAATGTCTTTCCTCAGATTAGGAGACCAAAACTGTACACACTACCCCAGGTGTGGTCTCATCAAGGCCCTGTACAACTGCAGTAGAACTTCCCTGCTCCTATACTCAAATCCTTTTGCTATGAATGTTAACATACCATTTGCTTTCTTCACTGCCTGCTGCACATGCATGCCTAGTTTCAATGACTGGTGTACCATGACACCCAGGTCTCGATGCATCTCCCCTTTACCTAATCGGCCACCATTCAGATAATAGTCTACTTTCCTGTTCTTGCCACCAAAGTGGATAACCTCACATTTATCGACATTATACTGCATCTGCCATGCATTTGCCCACTCACCCAACCTATCCAGGTCACCTTGCAACTTCCTAGCATCCCCCTCACAGATAACACTGTCCGCCAGCTTCATGACATCCGCAAACCTGGAGATGTTGCATTCAATTCCCTCATCCAAATCATTAATATATATTGTAAATAGCTGGAGTCCCAGCACTGAGCCTTGCGGTACCCCACTAGTCACTGCCTGCCATTTTGAATAGGACCTGTTTACTCCTACTCTTTGCTTCCTGTCTGCCAGTCAGTGCTCTATCCACATCAATACTGAACCCCTAATACCGTATGCTTTAAGTTTGTATACTAATCTCTTATATGGGACCTTGTCGAAAACCTTCCGAAAGTCCAGATATAACACATCCATTGGTTCTCCCTTATCCACTCTACTAATTACATCCTCGAAAAATTCTATACGATTCGTCAGACATGATTTACCTTTCATAAATCCATGCTGACTTTGTCCAATGATTTTACCACTTACCAAATGTGCTGCTATCCCAACTTTAATAACTGACTCTAGCATTTTCCCCACTACCGATGTTAGACTAACTGGTCTGTAATTCCCCGTTTTCTCTCTCCCTCCCTTTTTAAAAAGTGCGGTTACTTTAGCTACCCTCCAATCCTCAGAAACTACTCCAGAATCTAAAGAGTTTTAAAAATTTATCACTAATGCATCCACTATTTCTGGGGCTACTTCCTTAAGTACTCTCGGATGCAGCCTATCTGGCCCTGGGGATTTATCGGCCTTTAATCCATTCAATTTACCTAACACCACTTCCCAACTAACCTGGATTTCACTCAGTTCCTCTATCTCATTTGTCCCCCAGTCCCCTGCTATTTCCGGCAGATTATTTATGTCTTCCTTAGTGAAGACAGAACCAAAGTAGTTATTCAATTGGTCTGCCATGTCCTTATTCTCCATGATCAATTCACCAGTTTCTGACTGCAAGGGACCTACATTTGTTTTAACTAATATTTTTCTCTTCACATATCTATAAAAACTTTTGCAGTCAGTTTTTATGTTCCCTGCCAGTTTTCTTTCATTATTTTCCCTTTCCTAATTAAGCCCTTTGTCCTCCTCTGCTGGACTCTGAATTTCTCACAGACCTCTGGTAGGCTGCTTTTTCTGGCTAATTTGTATGCTTCTTCTTTTGTTTTGATACTAGTTACATCCATGCAGTCTTTAAATGCCTTCCATTGCATATCCACCGTCAACCCTTTAAGAATCAATTGCCAGTCTATCTTGGCTAATTCATGTCTCATACCCTCAAAGTTATCTTTCTTTAAGTTCAGAACCCTTGTTTCTGAATTAACAATGTCACTCTCCATCCTAATGAAGAACTCAACCATATTATGGTCACTCTTGCCCAAGGGGCCACGCACAACAAACTGCTAACTGAACCCATTCCTCATTACTCAATACCCAGTCTAGAATAGCCTGCTCTCTCATTGGTTCCTCTACATGTTGGTTTAGAAAACTATCCTGCATACATTTCAATAAATCCTCTTCCTCAGCACCCCTGCCAATCTTGATTCACCCAATCTATATGTAGATTGAAGTCACCCATTATAACTGTTTTACATTTGTTGCACGCATTTCTAATTTCCTGTTTGATGCCATCCCCAACTCCACTACTACTGTTATGTGGCCTGTACACAACTCCCACTAGCGTTTTCTGCCCCTTAGTGTTTCGCAGCTCTACCCATATCGATTCCACATCCTCCAAGCTAACATCCGTCCTTTCTATTGCTTTAGAAGGAATAGATGACATTTCAAGTCAAGACTGACACCAGTCTGAAGAAGGGTCTCCACCCGTAACATCACCCATTCCTTCTCTCCAGAGATGCTGCCTATCCCGATGAGTTACTCCAGCATTTTGTGTCTATCTTCAATAACTCTCAGATTTCTGAGACATTGAAGGTCACAGAGCAAACAATAGAATCAGAAAATGCTGGAAACGCTCAGTTTCTGTGGAACAATAAACAGTTAACATTTGTCAGAATGCAGTGCAAGTATTGTGACATTTGAATGAACTATATGGAGACAAAATGGTAACGGCCTTTATTCAGCACAAGTGATGTTCAGGAAGAGACCTGGAGGAAGACTCTGCCGGAAGGATATTTCAGTAGAATCTATCTGAACTCGCCATACATTTCTTAAGATACTCTTATACGCTTAAGAACAAACATAACAGCAAGTGATTGAATACAGAAGATCTAATGAGGCGAATACTTGGAGTATTGTGTGCAATTCTGTTCACTTAGCTACATAAGAAAGATGTTATTAAGTTGGAAATGATGCAGAAGAGATTCACCAGGATGTTACCTGGGCTTGAGGGCTTGAGAAATCGGCACAGGTTTAATAGTCTGTGACTTTTTTTGTTTGGAGCACAGGAGGCTGAGGGGTGACCTTATTGAGGTGTTCAAGGTCATGTGTGACATGGATAAAGTGAACACTCACAGTCTTTTTTCAAAAGATAGGGGATTCTAAAACTAGAGGCCATAAGCTAACTGAGATAGTGGAAATATTTAAGAGATATCAGGAGCAACATTTTCACTCATAGGGTAGTCAGAGATTGGAATGAGCAGTTAGAAGAGGCTATAGAAGTGGGTACAATTATGACATTTCGGCAGATATATGGGAAGGAACGGTTTATAGGGCAATGGGCTCAATTCAGGGAATTGGGACTGCCCCAGATGGCAAGTTGGTCAGCACGGACAAAGTGGGCCATAGGGCCTGTTTCATCTTATTGAGTCTCATTGCCTGTACTTGTTCTCACCTAAGACACAGCTAACAATGGACTGTTTCCTTTATCATCGTTACTTTTTTACATATCTTTCATTCATTTGTTCTATATGTCTCTACATCACCGATTATATCTCATGTTCCCCTTCCCCTGACTCTCCATTTGAAGAAGGGTCTCGGCCCGAAACGTCACCTATTCCTTTTCTCCAGAGATGCTGCCTGACCTTCTGAGTTACTCCAGCTTTTTGTGTCTATCTTTGGCCTGCTTCCATGCTCTATGCATCTATTATTTTATCTATTCAAGATTCAAAATTCAATGTAATTGTCACATGTACCAATTAAGGCACTGTGAAATTTGGTTTGCCATACAGCCAAGCTAAGTGAGAAAAACAACAAAACACAATTCTGCCACGTACAAATAAAGCCACAGCGGAATCCACATTCCTTCACTGTGATGGAAGGCAATAAAGTTCGGTCATCTTCCTCCTTGGTTCACCCGTGGTCGGGGCTGAACCCTCCACACTCGCCATTGCCGACGGTTCGCTGTTCAAGCCCGCTCATCAGGGTGATCGAACTCCGGTGTCGGGATGGATCAGACCACTCCGCGGCATGGAGCTCCCGGGTTGGCCACTTCTTACCGGAGACCGCTGCTACACGGTGTTAAAGTCCACAGGCCCCGCGGTCGGAGCTCCTACGCTGGCGATCCCCAGGCTCCATGATGGCAAGTCCGTGCCACGCCCGCGGATTGAAGCTCCGGTCTCCAGGAAAGGCCGCACCACTCCACGTTGTAGGCCGCGTTGAGTTGGGGGGGGGGGGGGGGGGAGGGGTGACAGAGATGCGACACGGAGAAAAATCACATCTCCATCGAGGTAAGTGACTAGAAAAAGTTTCCCCTGACCCCCCCCCACACATTAAAACATACCAAGAGACATTAAAACAAACATTCAAGACATACGTAAAATAATAAAAAAAGAGAAGGGACAAGATAGACTGCTGGCGAGGCGGCCATTACACGTGCCACCCGGTGGTGCACTGCACAACCAGAATTGAATTTCTAATCCATCTGTTTAAATCAGTTCTCCATTCATGTCATTAATTTCACAAGCCAAGTTGGCTCTACAGCTCAGTAGTTTTACTCACATGTATTCAGATGTACTCTAGCCCATTTTAGACTGCATCCCAATTTCACAGAATCTGATTCCTCTTGTATCTAAACAGCTGGTTATCCTTTGAGGAAAAGGTCATAGCCACTAGTGTTGGCATGGTAGTGCAGCGGTAGAGTTGCTGACTTACAGTGCCAGAGACCCAGACTTGATCCTGACTATTGGTGCCTATCTGTATGGAGTTTGTATGTTCTCCCAGTGATCTGCGTGGCTTTTCTCCGGGAGCTCCGGTTTCCTCCCACACTCCAAAGAAGTACAGGCTTTGTCGACTGATGGGCATGGAATCAATGTGTGTAGGATAGTGTTAGTGTGCAGGGATCACTGGTTGGTACGGACCCAGTGAGCCTAAAGGGCCTGTTTCGGTGCTGTATTCCAAACTAAACTAAACTAAACTAAACAAGAACTAGGTTTATAATGTAGGTGGATGAACAGCCACCCCCTGGTCAACCTGAGGAGCACTCTTCAGCAACAGACTGGTTCCACCAAGATGCAGCACAGAACGCCACAGGAAATCTTTCTTCCCTGTGGCTATCAAACTGTGCAAGTCTTCCCATCTTCTGTCGTGGGGTAGACTGAGGATGAGCCTGACTCCCCCTCCCCACCTCTCCCCAACCTTTGCTCATCCCCAATCCTTTCCACTTGTCACTTTAATTTGATGTTTCGTGTATTCTGTGTTTTTGTGTTCTTATGACTGTTGAGAGATCAATTTCCCTCCTGGGATGAACAAAGTTCTGTCATGTCGTATTGCATCGTATCGTATCGTAGGCTCAGCTCAACACTAATTGAGAAGGTGGTTGTGGTGCTGAGCTTGTTGACTGTTGCCATTCGTTATCAGGCGGAACGATTGAGAATGTGAAGGGATCAGTTCTATGAGTACGGCCAAGTCTAAATGTTGCATGAATATGAGGGGGGTGGTTTGTTCCCGCGCTCCTGTCATTGCAGTCCATGCAGACAGTGAAATTTGCTGATTTGAGAGGGGCTGTTTAAGAAGGTTTCTAAGTGCATCAAAGATAGACGCCAAATGCTGGAGTAACTCAGCGGGACAGGCAGCATCTATGGATAGAATGAATGGATGGCGTTTCGACCCGTGTCTGTGGAATTCTCTGCCTCAGAGGGCGGTGGAGGCCGGTTCTCTGGATGCTTTCAAGAGAGAGCTAGACAGGGCTCTTAAAAATAGCGGAGTCAGGGGATATGGGAAGAAGGCAGGAACGGGGTACTGATTGGGGACGATCAGCCATGATCACATCGAATGGCGGTGCTGGCTCGAAGGGCTGAATGGCCTACTCCTGCATCTATTGTCTATTGACCCGAAACGTCACCCATTCCTTCTCTCCAGTTATGCTGCCTGTCCCACTGTGTTATTCCATCATTCTGTGTCTATCTTCGGTGTAAACCAGCATCTGCAGTTCTTTCCAACACATTATAAGCACATCATGAGGATACTGCACAGTAGTCAGCATGCACAGCAGACATAGTGCACAGTTGGGATAAGGTAGGCTGCTGATCAATGACTATTTCTTCAAGCTGGTTGGAATCACTCGTCAAAGCCAGTTAGTGTTTTTTTTAATAATAAAACTACTAAACACATGAGTGATGCAATGTTGTTAATTGTTCACCCCAATCAATATGGAAGCTTAAAGGAAACAAGGTTATGTAACCAGGGCCAGAGCAATTACTTGATTAAGGGGAAAGTTGTATCACTTGCTAGCAATCTATACAGCAGCAATGTTGCCTTTACTGAACATGTAAAAATAGTTTAAATCTCAAATTCACAATTCTTAACCCACAGATTCATCATAGAAATTTGTGACTTCCAGTTTAGTCACATGCCCATGGAAACAGGGCCATCCCGCAACTTGCCCACACCGGCCAACATGTCCCGGCTACACCAGTCCCACCCACCTGCCTGCGCTTGGTCCATATCCCTCCAAACCTATCCTATCCATGTGCCTGTCTAACTGTTTGCTCAACGTTGGGACAGTCCCTGGCTCAACCACCTCCTCTGGCAGCTCGTCCCACACACCCACCACCCTTTGTGTGAAAAGATTACCCTTCAGATTCCTGTTAAATCTTTTCCCCTTTACTTTTCTCGTTCCTTATCTCCACCCATATAGCCTCATTAGACGAACTGTCCGTAATGTCACGTCTGACCACTGCTCTGACATCCTCCTTAACCAACAATGCAGCCCCCCCCCCCTCCTCTTTAACCATCACCCCTGTCTCTCCTGAAACACCTGTACCCCTGTAGATTGATCAGCCAGCCCTGCCCCTCTCTTAACCAGGTTTCAGTAAGGTTTGTTTAATGGTGTCCAATTCGCGTGACATGATAAATGTCACTCACCACTGATGACATCAATCGGTCTCTTTAGAAAGGGACAAATTTAGCTTCACCAGCAATCGCAAAACATTAATGAACTTGCTGACAGACCTGATCAATCTGCTGTTAAATCACCTGGGTTTGCTGCTTCCATTAATTCAGACAATTTTACAACCATATAAAGAGTCAGATTCCAACTAAATGCACCTCTCCCGATGAAATATAACACATTTGTAATATTATTGAGATTGGATAACAGACATTGAATTAATTAAAAGCCTCTTTGAAGTTGTTTCAATTACATTATTGATTTCAAGAAATATAAAATTAAGGTGAGACAGTAAATTAACACGGCATTCTCTGTGATAGCTAACCTTCCACTGAACAGACATTGGGTTTATGGATTAGGTTTAAAAAGGTTGGTACGTTTCTGTCGGTGAATTTTTGGGCATTGAATTTTATGTCACTTTCAGTGCATCATTTTATTGTATTGAACCTGTCAGTGGCTTTGTACTTCGAATCATGGCCATTAACCTCTGCGGATCATATTATCTGCAAGAGCTGGCTAATAGCCTTTGAATACGCTGACTTTACAACCAATGTCACAGTTTCTTTGCCAACAGATGGGACAAGAATAGCAGAAGAAGAGGACCAAAGCAGTTCGAGTTAATGAACAGTAAATTAAAGTGGAGCACCATTTGTTCTCAGAGTAATTCATTGTGTTATTCCTCAGGCCCAAGGGCAATTGGGTCACTTATTTTAGAGATGCAGCGCGGAAACAGGCCCTTTGGCCCACCGAGTCCGCTCCAAACAGTGATCCCCGCACATTAACACCACCCTACACACACTAGGGACAATCTATATTTACACCAAGCCAATTAACCTACATACCTGTACATCTTTGGAGTGTGGGAGGAAACCAAAGATCTTGGAGGAAACCCACGGGGGTGACAGGGAGAACGAATAAAGTCAGCACAGACAAGCACCCGTAGTCAGGATCGAACCCGGGTCTCTGGTGCTGTAAGGCAGCAACTCTACTGCTGCGCCACCATGCCACCCATGCCAGACTTGCTATGGCAAAACAGTCTGGATTCTTTCTCTGTACTCACGCCCAACTAGTAAATGCTACAACGTAAGTGTGGTTGAGGATAAGCGAGTGTGGTTGAGGATAAGCTGAGGAAACACAATCTGCCACAGGCAATGATGGTCCTATTCGATGCTGCCATCGTTGAGTTTGTCCTTCTGCATCATGGTCTGGTTTGGCTCAGCCACCAAGCACGACACCCGGAGGCTGCAGCGAATCATTCAATCAGCTGAGAAGGTTATTGGTTGCAACCTTCCCCCCATTGACGAACTGTACACTGCAAGGGCCAGGAAGCGAGCAGATAAGATCATCTCTGACCCCTCTCACCCTAGCAACAAACTCCTTGAAGCACTTCCCTCGGGAAGGCGCCTCCGGACTATCAAAGACACCACAGTCAGACATAAAAGTAGCTTTTTTCCACGAACAGTAGCTCCACTCAATAATTAAACGTCTGCAGCCTCGTTTTGCTCTGGTATTATATTTCACTCACATGTTTAAACTATAATGTTTTATTCATAATGTTTTAATGTTTTATATTTTATTATTAATGGTTTACTGTATGTCGCGTTGTTACTTGCGAGTGGAGCACCAAGGCAAATTCCTTGTATGTGTACATACTTGGCCAATAAACTTATTCATTCATTCGTTCATTCATTCATTCCTTCATTTATTCAAGTGTTTCACCAGATTTTATGGGCACAGTCTCCCTTCCCAGATTTGCCTCCTACCATCATTCACAGTTGTACTAAGCTGACCCATCTAGGGTGCACTGCAACACCTGGGACTACAATGACTAGGGCTGTATTTGCAGGGAGGAGGTCCAGCCTTGAACCTCTCTGGAATCTTCGACAAATTGCAAAGCCCCATCCCAGATCTGCCAGCTGCAAAGCAGTGAGATGTGCTTTTCATCACTTTGACATACAATTAAAATTGAAGTAAATTGGTTAAATAATTAAAATGTATTCGCAATCTGTTAGCTAGTAAAAACATGAAAAACATAACCAAGTATTCAAAACATTGAATTAATTCTACAAAGAAAGTCGTTCCTCAACTGAACCCAACAATTTTTATAAAAATAGGAATCGCAGATCCTGTGATGAGCCTAATTTAGCCCAGGGTTTTGTTTTTAGTTTAGTTTAGAGATATTGCGAAAAAACAGAACCTTTGGCCCACAGAGTCCATGCCGACCATCGATCACCCGTTCACACTAGTTCTATGGTATCCTACATTCTCATCCACTTATTGCACACTAGAGGCCACTTAACCTACAGACCCCTTGTCGTTGGTAATGAGGGAGGTAATTGGGGCACCTGGAGGAAACGCACATGGTCGCAGGGAGAACATGCAAACTCCAAACAGATAGCACCAGAGGTCAGTGTAGAATGCATTCTCTGTTGCCCAGTATTATGCTGGGGAATGTCAGGCAGTCTGGCCTCTGTGACGGAGCTTCTTGGGGAAAAGCATTTGTCTTTCTATGAACATCTACTCCCTGCTGGACAAGATGGGTTCCAGTTCCTGCTTATATTCCTGAGATTCAGCAACAGTTGAAGCAAAACTTTATTTTCACAGAGGCAAGGCTAAGATAGGTCTCAATCTACTTCTATCAAATGTGTAGGGAGGAACTGCAGATGCCGGTTTATAGTCAATAGGCACAGGAGTAGGCCATTCGACCCTTCAAGCCAGCACCACCACTCACTGTGATCATGGCTGACCATCCACAATCAGTACCCTGTTCCTGCCCTCACCATATCCCTTGACTGCTATCTTTATGAGCTCTATCTAACTCTCTCTTGAAAGCACCCTGTGAATTGGCCTCCATTGCCTTCTGAGGCAGAAAATTCCACTCTAAATCATAGATAGAGACAAAATGCTGGAGTATCTCAGCGGAGCAGGCAGCATCTCTGCAGGGACGGAATGATAACTGTAGTCATTGTCAACCTGGCTTCATCCCGTACCATGTGAATATCCAGGTGCCTGATGCAGTGATATTGATTTGCCACTTTTGGCACACAGTTTAATATACTGTACTGTTCTCATGTTTGGGCAAACCGTGAGTCTGTGCTAATGACTAATGCCTCCTGTCAATGCTGGCTTTGTTATTCTATTTAGAGAAATTCTCTCCAGGGAACTTTCTTCAAACTGGTCGATTGTACTTGATGGCCCAACAGGGAATGCTGATAAATTCCTTGGGTGTTAGTGCTAAAGAAGATATCTTCTTATTACCTTTCAGAAACACAGAACCCCTTGGTACTGTATCGAAAATCGGTAATATCATCTCATCCTTAGCATCCTTAATACAATAAATCTTCAGCAGACTCTGGAAGAGATGATGTTACGGCTTTTCCACCTCGGATTCAAAGGAACGGTAAAGACAAGAGTCAAGCCAAGAGTGTTTTATTGTCATATGTCCCAGATGGGACAAAGGAATTCTTACTTGCTGCAGTACAACAGAATATGTGAATATGTAAACGTAGTACATAACGGGGGAAGATAAAAAAACTAAACAGTTCAACAAATAACAAATATCGTGCAATAATAATATAGTCTTTTGCAGTTCAGAGCTCAGAGCTTATTCATTGTTGCTTTTTTGTTGTTGCCTGATGGTTGTAGGGAGGTAGCTGTTTCTGAACCTGGACGTTACAATTTTCAGGCTCCTGTACCTTCTTCCTGATGGCAAAGGTGAAATGACTGTGTGGCCAGGATGTTGTGGGTCTTTGATGATGTTGGCTGCCTTTTCGAGGCAACGACTATGATAGATCCCTTCGACGGTGGGGAGGTCAAAGCCGGTGATGGACTGGGCAGTGGTCATAACGTTTTGTAATCTGTTCCGCTCCTGGACTTTCAGGTTGCTGAACCAGGCCACGATGCAACCAATCAGAATGCTCTCTACCGTGCACCTGTAGAAGTTTAGAATAATCCTCTTCGACATGCTGAATCTCCATAATCTTCTCAGGAAGTAGAGTCGCTGATGTGCCTTCTTTATAATTGCATCGGTGTGCTGGGTCCAGGAAAAATCTTCGGAAATATGCACGCCCAGGAATTTGAAATTATTGACCCTCTCCACCATCGTCTCATTGATGTGAACAGGATTGTGGGTCCTCATCCTTCCCGTACCAAAGGCCACAATCAGTTCCCTGGTCTTACTGGTGTTGAGAGCCAGGTTGTTGTGCTGGCATCATTTGGTCAGTCGGTCGATCTCACTTCTATACTCAGACGCATCCTCATCTGTGATTTGTTCAACAAGTGGTGTCGTTGGTGAACATGACGATGGAGTTCGCACTATGTCCGGCTATGCAGTCATGAGGTATAGAGTGAGTACAGCAGGGGGCTGAGCACCCAGCCTTGAGGTGCTCCCATACTAATTGTTACCGAGGATGAAGTGGTTCCTCCAATTCGAACCGACTGTAGTCTGTGGATGAGGAAGTCGAGGATCCAATTGCAGAGGGATGCGCAGAGGCCCAGCTCCGTGAGCTTGGTAACCAGCTTGGAAGGGATGATGGTATTAAACGCCGAGCTGTAGTCCATAAACCACAGGCTGACGTAGGTGTTTTTATTGTCCAAGTGGTCCAGTGCGGAGTGGAGAGCCAGTGAAACTGCATCCTGGCCTGTTGAGGCGGTATACAAATGTAGTGGGTCGAGGTTCCTGTCGAGGTAGGAGTTGATGTGCACCATCACCACAGGCGTTAGTGCCACAGGTCGATAGTCAGTGAGGCACGTCACCTTACTCTTCTTGGGCACCGGTATTATTGATGCCCTCTTAAAGCAGGTGGGAACCTCAGACCTCAGAAGTGAGAGGTTGAAAATATCCACAAAAACTCCCGCCAGTTGGTCTGCACAGGTCTTGAGAACACGGCCGGGTATACCATCAGGTCCAGGTGCTTTCCGAGGGTTCTCCCCCCCGAAGGATCTTCTGACGTAGAATGCATTGAGCTCGTCAGGGAGTGATGCCTCGCTGTCGTTTGCGCTGCCTCCTGACTTTGCCTTGTAGGAGGTGATGGCATCCAAGCCCCTCCACAGTTGCCGAACATCCATCGCATCCTCCAGCTTAGAGCAGAAGTCCCTTTTGGCCTTTTTGATGGCCTTACCAAGGTTGTATCTGGATTTCTTATCGACCTCTGCATCACCAGACCTGAATGCCCGGATCTGGTCTTCAGAAGAGTGCAAATCTCATGGTTCATCCAAGGCTTCTGGTTAGGACACACTCAGAAGGTTTATGTTGGAACACAGTCCTCCACATATTTCCTTATGAAGTCTGTAACCACTGTGGCATATTCATTCAGGTCCGTTGCCGAGTCCTAGAACATTGCCCAGTCTACAGACTCCAAGCAGGTTTGCCCTTTATAGGGTTATATTTACCTGTTGTGATCGGCTTATTTCAGGTTGATGACAGCTTTTACTTTAGATATGGATGACATCCTATATACCAGATCTGCTGCCGTTGTTAAGTGTATAATTCGCGTTAAATAGCTTCTGCCAGGGATCTTGTGATAGACATAAAATGCTGGAGTAACTCTGCGGGACAAGCAGCATCTCTGGAGAGGAATGTGTGATGTTTCGGCTCGAGACCCTTCTTCACACCCGAAAAGTCACCCATTCCTTCTATCTAGACATGTTGCCTGTCCCACTGATTTACTCCAGCATTTTGCGGCTACCTTCGGTCTAAACCAGCATCTGCAGTTCCTTCCTACACATGGGATCTTGTGAGATGGGGTCAGTATCACTCCAGTCATGTTCTACCTGCCTGGTTTTCTAGAGATGATTAGTGCTGTCAGTTGTCCTGTTAGTGTGACCTTTCATCTCTGTCTACTGACCTTTTCAGCCTCAGTCCCTCCTTCGTCCCACTGGAAGGTGTCAGGTGAGGCTGCAGCAGATTATAATCAAGTACCTACCCTACTCTGGAGAGCAGTGCTGGCCCCTTCTGTACTGATATTAACACGGGATGCTTGAGCATTGGACCACTGCTGGTCCTGAAACGTGCCATACAATTTTCCTGCTTTATGCTTCGAATTAACTCCCCCTAATACTCAATGACCATATGTTTCTGGACCTGGAAAATTGCAGAGAAGCAGCAGCAGCCAGAGCAGTCAGTGAGTGGATTGGCTGAGACATCCTAATCCGTTTACTTGATTAGATGAAATTAATTTCAGGTCTCAGGGAGAGGACTGCTGGGAGGGGCCTTGGTGAGGGGAAGTGTAAGTCTTTGGCTCAAGAGTCTTGGTGAGGTACAGTGCGAGTCTTTGGCGAGGAGACTGAGGCAAGGAGGCTACACTTGAATCGGTTGTGTGTTTAATTTAATTTAAATATTTAAACTTCTGATGGCAGGGACGTTAGTGCAGTGCGTATGCTGCAGGATGTGGGAAGTCAGGGTCACTGCTGGTGTCACCGGCCACTACACCTGTGGGAACTGTGTCCAGATGCAGCTCCTCAGGGACCGAGTTAGGGAACTGGAGCAACAGCTGGGTGACCTGCGGTCCATCCGGGAGGACGAAAGCTTCCTGGACAGGAAGGTGGTCACTCCAAGAGTGCAGGAGGTGCGACGGGTAGAGACGGAAAGAAAGGGGATGAAGCGAGTACAGGGGACCTCAGTGGCAGTTCCTCATTCAAACAGGTACACCTTATTGGGAGCTGTCGGGGCAGACAGGCAGGTCTGTGACTCAAATCCTAGCGCTGAGACTCAACCGGTGAGACCGACGTCAGGCAGAGCCATAGTAGTGTGTGACTCCATTGTCCGAGGTGCGGACAGGAAGTTCTGTGGCGGCAGGTGAGACTCGAGAATGGTGTGTTGCCTCCCTGGTGCCAGGGTCCAAGATGTCTCAGAACGATTTCAGAACATCCTCGAGAGAGAAGGTGAACAACAGGAAGTAGCTGTGCATGTAAGCATAAATGACGTGGGTAAGAAGAGGAAGGAGGTTCTGCATATGTATAGGGAAATAAATAGGAGGCTGAAAAGCAGGACTTCTAGGTTGGTTATCTCTGGGTTGCTTCCAGTACCTTGTGCTAGTGAGGGTAAGAACAGGGAGATAAGGGATCTGAATGGGTGGCTCAGAAGTTGGAATCGACTAGAGGAAGGCTATCCTGGACTGGGTATTCAGCAACGAGGAAGGATTAGTTAGCGATCTTGTCGTGCAAGGCCCCTTGGGCAGCAGTGACCATAATATGCTGGAATGCTGCATCAGGATTATTGATAAAAATGATAATATTTTAATTTGAGAACTTTCTTTGTAAAATGCCAATCATTCTCTGATCGTGTTACTGTTTTGTATTTGTTGGTTTGAATAAAAGCATTTGTAAAAATAAAAACAATTTTTAAAAAAAGGATGGGGGGTGACACGGTTAATTCAGAGACTAGGGTCCTGAACCTGACTAAAGGAGACTTTGAAGGTATGAGATGGGAATTGGCTAGGATAGACTGGAAAATTGTACTGAAAGGGTTGACAGTGGAGATGCAATGGTGGATTTAGAGACCACATGGTTGAACTCCAGAAATTGTTCATCCCTGTCTGGTGGAAAAATAAAACTGGGAAGGCGGCTCAACAGTGACTGACAAGGGAAGTCAAGGATAGTGTTGATGTCAAGGAAGAGGCATGTAAATTGGCCAAAGGAAGCGGCAAACCAGAGAACTTGGAGAAATATAGAACTCAACAGAGGTCAAAGGGGTTAATTAAGAGGGAGAAAAAAAGAGTCCGAAAGAAAGCTTGCGGGGAATAAAAAAACTGACTGAAAGTTTCTATAGGTATGTAAAACGGAAAAGAATAGTGAAGACGAATGTAGGTCCCATACAGTCAGAGACAGGTGAATTTATATTGGGAAACAAGGAAATGGCATAACAGTTAAACCCCTGTCCCACGGTACGAGTTCATTCCAAGAGCTCTCCCGAGTTTGCCCTGATTCGAACTCGGAGATTTATGGTAATGGCCACTCGTCGGTACTCGGGGCTCTCGTGGACATTTTACATGTTGAATAATCTTCACGAGTCTTCCCGTGCTCACCTGCCGTTAGCGAGTCTTCCCGAGTACCTGCCGTTAGCGTTACGAGCCGCTAAGAGACGTCCTCAAGCTCCGACGTACCCGCTATGTTCATTTTCCATGCTTACCACGAGTTTGATTTTTTTTTTAAACTCAGGAGAGTTCATTGGAATGAACTCGTACCGTGGGACAGGGCTATCAAACAAGTACTCTGGTTCTGTCTTCAATAAGGAAGACACAAACAATCTCTCAGATATACTAGGGGACTGAGGATCTTGTTGGAGTGATAAACTGAAGGGAATCCACATTAGTCAGAAAATGGTGTCAGATAAAACTCATTTGGAATAAAGGCAGATAAATCCACAGGTCCTAATGGTCTGCATCCCAGAGTACTCAAGGAGGTGGCCCTAGAAATCGTGGATGCATTGGTGATCATTTTCCAATGTTTTCTCGACTCTGGATTAGTTCCTGTGGACTGGAGGGTAGCCAATGTAACTCCACTTTTTAAGAATGGAGGAAGAGAGAAAATGAGGAATTACAGACCAGCTAGCCTTACATCGGTAGTGGGGAAGATTCTTGAGTCCATTGTTAAAGATGTTATAGCAGCGCATTTGGGAAGCAGTGATGTGATCGGTCAAAGTCAGCATGGATTTATGAAGGGAAAATCATGCTTGACTAATCTTTTGGAATTGTTTGAGGATGTAATAAGTAGAATGGATAAGGAGAGCCAGTGAATGTGCTGTATCTGGACTTTCAAAAAGCCTTGATAAGGTCCCACACAAGAGATTAGTGTGCAGAATTAGAGCACATGGTATTGGGGTAGGGTAGAGAACTGGTTGGCAGAGCGGAAGCAAAATGTAGGAATTAACAGGTCATTTTTAGAATGGCAAGCACTAACAAGTGGGGTGCCGCAAGGCTCGGTGCTGGGACCCCAGTTGTTTACAATATATATTAACGATTTAGACAAGGGAATTAGAAAGCCAGAACAGGATACTTATTTTGGATGATTTGCCATGATCATATTAAATGGCCGTGCTGGCTCGAAGGGCCGAAAGGCCTACTCCTGCACGTATTTTCTATGTTTCTACGTTTCAGCGGAGATGTACGAGACTGCAGAAGCTGGGTTCAGGAGCAACAAACAAACTGCTAGAGGAACTCTCCGGGTCAGATAACATCTGTGGGGGGAAATGGACAGTCGACGTTTTGGCTCGAGACCCTTCATCTAAACTGAAAGAGAAGATGGTACAATGGGAGAAGAGGTGGGACAGAAGCTATGTTTCATTGAAGGGTGTGCATTTCCAGACTCCACTCCAGCTGCAAGGAATGTTTCTTCATTCTCTCCTGTTTACACTGTTATAGATTTGTGCCTTTTTACAATCAACTAAGCCCATTTGCTGTCACAACATAAAGATCCATGCCGTTTTTGGCCACTGTTCTAAATCCTGTCCTGCTTTATCCTTTTCTCCGGAGTGCTATGTTTGTGCTTTTCCTTGCTTATTTATAAGGTTAATGCATTTCATATTTGATCTAACTTTAATCAGAATATAGCTGTGTGCATGTCTGCCTCATTCTCCTTTAAAATGAGGTTACATGGGCCAATTGCAAGCAGATTAGAATTGCAATGCTAATATGCACAAGTGTTTAGTCGAGGATTCACAGGATGATTTGAAATGACCCTTGACTCCAATTTGCTGATGTATAAAGTTCTAAATAACAATCAGCCATCTGGATTAATTTTAGATATGTGTGATGCTATAATTTTATGTTAAGGCTATCAACATCTGAAACCTGTCTTTCACATCAATTCACAATCAGGAAATCCAAAGCTTCTTCTCCAGTCCTTGGGATTTAGTTTTTTAGTTTAAAGCTACAGCGTGCAAACAGCCCGTTTGGCCCACAGAGTCCGCACCGACCAGCAATCCCGGCACATTAACACTATCCTACGCACACTAGGGACAATTTACATTTAACCAAGCCAATTAACCTACAATCCTGTACGCCTTTGGAGTATGGGAGGAAACCGAAGATCTCGGAGACGGGGAGAAGATAAAAACTCCTCACAGACAGCACCCATAGTCAGGATCGAACCCAGGTCTCTGGCGATGTTAATTCTGTAAGCCAGCATCTCCACCGCTCTGCCGATGAATTATTTTCTACCGTGTTACTCCAAGCTCCCACTATCTTGTGAAATCTAACATAATGTGGTTTTAGTTCTTGCACTGATCTAAAAAAAAGATCCAGACAGACCCTTTTAATCACAGATTTAGGATCCAGATAATCACATGTGAATTTCAAGAACATGGTGTTCAGGTTCCTCTGCAGATAGACACCAAATGCTGGGGTAACTCAGCGGGACAGGCGGCATCTCTGGAGAGAAGGAACGGGTGACGTTTCGGGTCGAGACCTTTTTTCAGACTGAGGGTCGGAGGAGAGGGGAACAGAAATATGGAAGGGTAAGGTGTGTAAATGAGGGATCAAAGGGGACGAAGTTCAAGCAAACTGTGGAATAGATCATTGTTAGCTAGGGGAAGGTGACGACGAGGCATGCAAAGATAAAATGTAATCAGGGGGACTGTCAAACTGGTTGGAGAGCCAGGATGGAGGAGGTACACACAAAATGGTGGAGTAAAGCCCCCGTCCCACTTGGGCGACCTCCACCGCGACCTCTGGCAACCTTAAGCGACTTTTTCAAAAAAACAAAGTTTGCGGCGACCTACAACCTTCTACGACCTTCCACGACTCTGTGTATGACCTCCTACGACTATGAAGAAGACCTCCTTCAACCTCCTTCGACTATGTTGAAGACTGGCTTCAACCATGTACGTTTTACTCCAGGATGGTCTCTGGCAAATTGGTCCGTGAATGAGCACGACCCCCTTTGACCTCAGAGGACCGCACTGAAAACCAACAACGACCAGTGACGAGTGTCTACAGCTCAAATGATCATCTGATAAAATTATGTCATGTCTGCATTTTATTCTCACGAAAAAATGCCTCCCAGGTTTAAAAAAAAAATCATTCTGAACCATGCAAGCCAGGGAGGAACTAGTTTGGGGGATGTTAGTAAAAATACAACTACTGCTGTTGCCAGTAGCCCTGTTGCTTCAGCAGCCTTTTAAGAAAGGCAGAAGGGGAAGAGCAAGGGTGAAGAGGAAGCACAAGAAGAGCGCTCAATGGGTGAATGGAGATGATGTGATGGACTGTCCCAGTACACCAGTTGACTGGAAGAGAGTGGCGCTGGGCTTTGACAAAAGATGGAACTTTAAGCACACATGTGGGGTCAGTGGATGGCATTCTTGTCCCTGTCCCTCTACCCCTCATTTTCCTTTTCCTACAGGTTGGCATTCTGCTGGAAACACTCCTCAAGGTCCCCCTCCTGTTGCCTGGTGAAGGTGTAGGGCATAACCTTCCTCCAGCCCTCCCTCACCACCAATGGGGCATCTGCCTCTGATGCTGCGTCAGACACAGGAGAAAAGGCTGCTTTGCTGCCTTCAAATGAGGCAGTGAAGGATGTGGTGGTGGTGGGGACATATACAACCACCCTGGCCTCCTCCTCCAGGGGTCTCTCATGCAGGGCTACCTCCTCCTGCACTATCCTGTGGCATCACCTGTTGGCAGACCAATTTCCCTCCTGGGATAAATAAAGTTCTATCGTATTGCAACTGGCCACATTAATTTCATCATTATTATCATTATGCACTTTCAATGCCTTGCTACTGTACCATTTGACTGTTGGCAGAACAATTTCCCTCTGGATGCATCAATGCATCGCATCGTATCTGGATGCAAAGGTGCATCGTATCGTACTGTATCCATGTTGTTTGATCACACCACTGACTTACCTTTAGAAAGGTTATTTGATTAACGTGATATTTGTTGCCCACTGTTTATTGAGGGTGAACTAATATCCCTCTCTCAGTCTACATTCAAAAGCAAAAGACTGCTGATGCTGGAAATGGGAAATCAAAGATATCGTGGACAGTATAATAAGTTGCCAGAGGGAGATAATTAAATGACTTGGCAAGGAAATTGTTTTAATTTTATTCGTGTTAAGCATGCAGAAAACATTCTTTTTTAATTGACTTTAATTGGCAATTTTGTAGTAATAAGAAATGTTAAAACATTACATTTAGAATATCTGGGAGAAATTATGGAATGATAGACAGCCTGTTCTTCACTGCTTGTTTGTGCTCTTCATCTCTCCAGTAGTGAATGGATCTAATGCCGCCTCAAGAACAGCACGGCAGCGCAGGGGCAGAGCTGCTGCCTTACAGCGCTAGAGACCCGGGTTCAATCCTGACTGTGGGTGATATCTGAACCTTGTCTCCGTGACCTGTGTGGGATTTCTCCAGTATCTCCAGTTTCCACCCACACTCCAAAGACCTACAGTTTTGTAAATTAATTGGCTTGGTATAAATGTAAATTGCCCCTATTGTGTGTAGGATAGCGTTAGTGTGCGGGGATCGCTGGTCGGCACGGACTCGGTGGGCCGAAGGGCCTGTTTCCATGCTGTATCTCTAAACTACACTAGACTAAACTAAACTAAGGAGTCAATATCATCAAAAACCCACACCACGCTAGCCACACTCTGTTTTTGTTGCGGCAATCGGGAAGAATATGTAGTGGCCTGAGAACCATTATTTAAAGGTTAAAGAACAGCTTCCCATCAGTCATCCTATTCTTGAATCGCCCTGCACAACACAAACATAACCCTGCCTCAACCAGCTCAGCCATAAGCAACCAGTAAGGGCTTTACATTGCTATGGTCGCTCTGTGTACTTAGGTTTTTGCACTATAACGGTCTAGTTAATTTAGAATAACTGATCATTTGTTTTTTTAAGAAGGAACTGCAGATGCTGGAACAATCGAAGGTAGATAGAAATGTGGAGTAACTCAGCAGGTAAGGCAGCATCGATGGAGCGAAGGAATGGGTGACGTTTTGGGTCGAGACCCTTCTTCAGACCCTTTTTGGGTTTTTTAAGTTTAT